>PVJS01018271.1:0-35094 GCA_004027185.1 Glis glis | reverse complement strand
AAAAAAAAAAAAAAAAAAAAAAAAAAAAAAAAAGAAGACGAAAGACAGCAAGTCTTTGCTTCTGTATTTCTGTTGCCATTGGTTCAAATTTCGACTTCTGTAAACACAAGCAGCGCTATTTTTAGTGCACTACGTTCCTGTCTTTCCTCATAGCAATTTTCTCTCAATTATCACAAATCTTCAATCATAAAAGCTAGCCTACTCTGTGCAGTAATAATGGCCATGTTACGTTTTAGTCCCTTTTAGTCAACTCAAAACTATCCATGTCTTCCCATCTTTAGCTTCTTTATTAATTGCTGCAAGTACCACCTGTCTCAAAAATCCTTCACTCTTTTGAAACCAACGATCACATCTTTTGAAACCAAGGACCACATCTGCCCTGTAATCGGGTTTGAAATGTACTTGATAGTACTCCATAAGCAATATTTATTTTTGAATGACTGGGGTTGCTACCACAGATGATTATGTCAAAAATGAAAATATACTGGACTTTTCACTATGCCACTTTTAGCACACGCTTTCTTTTTTTTTAAAAAATTCATAGTTGAGCATGGTGGTGCATGCCTGTAATTTCAGTACTTGGGAGGCTGGGACAAGAGAATTGCAGGTAGGAGGCCAGCCTCAGCAACTTAGCAAGACTCTCAGCAATTTAGCAAGACCCTGTTTCCAAAAAATAAAAAGTAAAAAAAAAAACTGGGGGGTCAGAGTGTAAACTCAGAAGTAGACACCCCTGGGTTCAATTTTCAAAACAAACAACAACAATTTCATGTGCTTTTTAGAAATGAATGTTTGGAAATTTTTATACTTTTATTGATGCATTATAATTATATCATAGTGAGGTTGAAAATGATACAAACATACATGCACACACCAATTGATGTATTTTTGGAAAATTTAAAGCATAATTCAAATATACTACAATTCTATTATTATTCTATTATTATTATTGTTATTAGCTACTTTTTTGACCCTCAGCACATACTTAAAGCTAATACTCTTCTTCAGTTCACAGCCCTCTCTCCTTGGTTCATTCATAACTCTTTATTTTACTTTTCCCTTTTCTTTTCTTTTTTTTTTTTTCGGTACCGGGGATTGAACGCAGGGGCGTTCTACCTCCGCGCTACGCCCCCGGCCCTATTTTTTATACTTTATTTTGAAACCGGGTCTCACGAAGTTGCGGAGGGCCTCATTAAGGAGAGAAAGAGAGAGAGAGACAAGGAGAGAGAGAGAGAGAGAGCTGAGGCTGGCCGCGAACCCGGATCCTCCGGTCTCCGCCTCCCAAAGTACTGGGATTACAAGCGTGCGCCACCATGCCCGGCTTCCCTTTTATTTTCAATTCCTTTTTTTTCCCGCCTCACACCACATACTTTAATGTGTCTAGTGTAGATTCATAAATGAGAACGAATTCATATAATGTATATAGAATTATCACAAGATGCTAAGTTTACATAAATACCAGTGTTTAAATGTTTCTATTCCCCCAACATCCTCAGCAAAGCTTAGTTTTTTATCAGTATTGTAATTTTGGCCAACCTGATTGGAATAAGGTAGTATTTATATTTTTTTAATGTGCTTTATCTGGTTAACATTGAATTTGAGCATCTATTCATACATAATATTAGTTATTCAGATTTCTCATTTTTGAGGAGTTTCTTTTAATACAATTGTCTATTTACTTGATTTTAATTTTAGTATTTTTATTGAGAACTTGATGGGACTTCTTATACATTATAGATATTAGTTTATTGTTTATGCTGGGATCAAACTCAGACCTCGATTATGTGAGGCAAGTACTCTACCCCTGAGTACTTGCTATATAATTTCCTATTAGCCTCATACTTTTACATGTCATATATAGGTAGTTAATCAAGATCTTTGTATATAGAAAGATGTGAGGGAACCAACTATATTTTTCTCCATATGGTTTAGCAAATTCCCCAACATCATCAAAATAAATGATTTATTATTTTCAATTAATCTATGTGGTGCTCTCTTATTCTGAGCAAACAGTTATCTTCTATTATTATAATTTTCTGTTCCTGTACTTTTGCCTTACTGTTTACTAATGGCCTTATAGCATACATTGGTTGATGTAAGGCAATTACTCTGAGTTTTGGGTTTTTTTTTCTTTCTATGTTGACTTCCCTCCTTCTGTAATTTTATTCATCCACTTAATTATATATGAAATGTATATTTTTTTGTAGTGCTGGGGATTGAACACACAGGCATTCTACCTCTGAGCTACATTCCCAGCCCTTTTTTTTTTTTTTTTGCCGTACTGGGGATTGAACCCAGGGGGCGTTCTACCTCCCAGCCACACCCCCGGCCTTATTGTTTATATTTTATTTTGAAATTGGGTCTCACGAAGTTGCAGAGGGCCTCACTAAGTAGCTGAGGCTGGCCGCGAACCTGCGATCCTCCAGTCTCAGCCTCCCAAGTACTGGGATTACAAGCGTGCGCCACCACGCCTGGCCCCTGCCCTATTTTATTTTTTGTTTGGAAACAGGTTTGTGCTAAGTTGCTGAGAGCCTTTCTAAGTTGCCGAGGCTGGCCTCGAACCTGTGACCCTCTTGTCTCAGGCAAGCACTACCAAGCCCAGCTTACGTGAAAGTTTTGAAAACTTCCTCAACAAAACAATAAGAACAAAGAGCCTCACAAAAATTAATCAATTATATAGGGAGAATTGGCATGTTTTCAATATTAAGTCATTGATCTATCTCTTCTTTTATAGAAATCTTAATTGATCATCTTTAATAAAATGCTGAACATTTGCAAGTAAATGTGATAGCCAGAGGTTATGATATTTCCCAACTGACTCTTTGTATTTTGTCAGTGAATCACAAAGTCATCTGCTGAAAGTGAGGATGAGATAGGAATTCGAAGTTGAAAGAAAAACTAAAGGAACTTGATTTTTTTTTTTTTTTGCGGTACCGGGATTGAATGCAGGGGCGTTCTACCTCCCTCCGCGCTACACCTCCGCCCTATTTTTTATACTTTATTTTGAGACCGGCTCACGAAGTTGTGGAGGGCCTCACTAAGTAGAGAGAGAGAGAGACAGAGAGAGAGAGAGAGAGACAGACAGACAGACAGGGAGAGAGAGAGAGAAAGAGCGTGAGCGCGCGCCTGTGCACGCGTGCGTGAGCTGAGGCTGGCCAAGAACCCCGATCCTCCAGTCTTCGCCTCCCAAAGTACTGGGATTACAAGTGTGCGCCACCACGCCCGGTTGAAGGATTTTTATCCTGGACTTGAAGGAGAATTTTTTTTGTCACCTATATTTTGTTTTGTAGATGACAGCCATTATCAAATATCAAAAGGGTGTCATGCTGATAAGATATGTGATCCTAGAGGGCAGACCAAGAGCCATCAATATCCTGTAAATTACAGGAAGGTAGATTTTTGCTTTTAAAAAAATGTTCTCCATTGGGGATGTAAAAACCATCAGGTTTTCAATGAGATGATAAAGTTAGAAGTGTTCAAAGCAAACATCTTATTTATTTGAATACTTGAGGTATGCCAGAGGGGAAGTTCATGTGTGGGTTAAGGGCTGAACTAAAAGTCCTTCCAGGTACTAGTCACTATGGAAATATAACTACCATCTAGTAATGATATGTTTTCTTTCTGAAACTAAAATAATAATTTTGGACTACCTCTGTTGGCCACATTTCTTTTGTCATTTGGCCAGAAGTGGCAACAGTGAATAGATCTAAATTTTAATGTGATCAAGTAAATTCATTAAAAATGATCTGTATTACCTATCAGTACCAATTTCTGAATTAAATGTTTTAACACAAAGGAGAACGAATGACAGAAGGACAGAATAAAGGGATCTGTCTAAAATGATCTTTATATTTTGAAAGAAATCATTGTAAGGCTCTAGTTCCTTTAGGTAAAAGAGACATGGGCAGGCATTGGTCATTTTACTAGTTGGATCTGGCAACACTATGTGGAGACATATGTATTGGAGACTTTTGTAGAAATTTTCCAGTGATTTAGAACAGAGTCAGCTAACTATGGCTCACTAGCCAAATCCAGTCAGCCAACTTTTTGTAAATAAAGTTTTATTGGAACATGGCCCTGTCCATTGATTTACATATTGCTTATGAATGCTTTTACAGTATTCATAAACATAATGCTATACAGTAGGTATAACAGAGATCATATGTCCTGGAAATTACTGTCTGATTCCTTTTAGAAAAAGTTTGCCAGCCCCTCTTTAAAGATGGAGATGAACAATGAGCATATATGGCACTAAATAAAACTAATGTATTATGGATATGGATATATGGTATTTACTTGTATATTTTTAAACCTGCATGGACTATCATTATTGCTAATATTTATGAAGCACTAGCTATGTGCTACATTTGCCAAAAACTTTATATCCATATCTCATTTAACTATCATGAATATACTAATTATAGTCCTTCCTTTAGAGAAGAAAAATTAAGGCTGAAGGGCAGAGTTAGCATTTGGACCCTGAGATTTATAACTATAAAATCCATGCTCGCAAACTTCATATTATAGCCTGAGCTAGAAAAAATGGTAATAAAGAAGATCCATATCATCTGTCCATGCTTAGCAACTTTAGCTCCCTGGATAGAGAACATCATCCTCTATCTATCTATCTATCTATCTATCATCTATCTATCTATCTATCATCTCTCTATCTATAGTATATATATGTTTCATATATTATAGCATATATAATATATATAATTAATCCTCAGATCATCTGAATCACCAGTGGAAGAGCACTGCGGAGTTAACCAGAGGGGAGGGCTAAGTAACTGGAAGATAGCTCAGATTTCCAGGTTTGACAGAAAAGATAGTTATTTTATATGCAATTTACAGTGTAGAGGTGATACTTGAATGAAGAGGTGCAAAGAGTGAGGTCTAATGCTTCAATTATCTGACTAAAGGAGGACAATACAATTCATAAGATCTAAGTACCAATTAGGTAAATGAAACTCAAAAACGAGACCCAGTTTCAGGGCAGAAAGATACTCAGAAAGGTAGCAGAGCCCAGCAGCTGCAAGCTGACCTTCAGCCACGGGGACCCAGAGACCCAGGAAAGAGATGAGACATTGAAGAGGATGTTACAGGTTCCAAGGCCCCTTTTAGGAAGCCTGAGAGTATAACAATACCACTTCAAGGGACTTGATACATAAGGTTCTGTTTTCAACATGGTTAAGACTATTTTTAAAAATGCCATACTGAAAGACATTTCCATATTCAACATATTCAGCATTAATTAAAACTAAGATCCTTTATTAACAAAGAGGCCAATCTGATTATACAAATTTTAGTTGAAGTTTTTCTCAGACTGTATTTGAAAGTAATCAATGGCAGGTGAATTATGAACTATCTAAATCAAAATCTTACTGAAAATAATAACTAAAATTGCCCAGATTATATGTACTATATACAGTAGCCTAACAAGCCTAGAAAACATTTCAAGTATTATGTTGTAATAATGGAGTAACTCATTCACTATTCATTGAGAACTATACCTAGTCTCCATTAGAGACCCAAATGGGAAATAGTTGTAAAATTTTAAAAAATTGACTTCCTTCAAAAGTTTACAAAATATTAAGATAAGGATATGAATAGCTATATTATAGAAATTAATGATGTAAATTCCAGAAGAGAAACATTGAATCAAATTCTAGGGAAGTTGCAGATATGATAGACCATGTCTAAATAGAGCACATTTAAGTCTGGCATTATCAAGTATTTGAACTTGATAATAATCCCTCTCTACTAGATCATGGGAGGCAGAGAACGCCCATAGTGACCTCTCATTTTTTTTTCTTTGGGTACTGGGGGTTGAACCCAGGGGCATTCTACTGCTGAGCTATACCCCCAGCCCTATTTTTTATTCTTTATTTTGAAACAGGATCTCACTAAGCTGTGGAGGGCCTCACTAAGGAGATGAGGCTGGCCGCAAACCTGCGATCCTCCTGTCTCAGCCTCCCAAGTCCTGGGATTACAAGCGTGTGCCACCACGCTTGGCTCTGTAGTGTCCTCTCATGAAGTGGTAATGTGCAAGGAGTGTTTGGGAAGAACATGAAATTGTTCAGGGCACATGGTGAGGAATCTTAGACTTTGGTTTTAAGTTGGTAAAATTTGAAAGTTATTAAAGGTTTTTGAGCAATGCAATAGTAGAGTCATTCTTTATAAAGATGATCCTACAGGGATATGGGAGCAGGAAGAAAAATAATCTATTAACCTCATGAAGACAGTGATTTCTGTTTGGCTCACTATTGTACTCCTACCACCTAGATCTTAATAGGTGCCCAATAAATGTTTTATTGAATGAATGAATCAATTTCCCAATTTTGCAAAGGCTATGAAGAGAAAGTAAACTTTTATTTGATCTCCTAGAATTCATTGGGAAAATGTGTAATTGCACAGAGATAGAATATGAGAAAAATAGCCAGTTTTGTTGAAAGGAATAAGAATTATTTAAGAGGGGTTTTTGTCACCTGTTTGATTTTTTTTCGTTATCTGTGTTGCTCTCTTTAGTTCCTAGCTATATATAAAGATGATAATTTGGATGAAATAAGAAAAACAGGGAGCTCATATCATGATATTCTGTATATTTTCAATAAAGAGAGCCTGAGGTTCATAGGAGGCTTTACAAAGAGGACAAGTGAAGTAGAGGTTCATTTCAGGGGCAAATAGATGGAATAACAGTAACCCAGAAGTGAGAGACAGGAAGGATGATAAAAGGCATTAATCCAGCTTGGCCCACTTTCTCCACAGCCAGTGACGAATCCTAAAGTCATCTGATGTACTCAGCAAGTGTTGGCTCTGGGAAAAGGCACAGTTGCCTAAATGGATTGTAATCCCTACCACACATACAGCCTGAGCACCTGGGCCGGAGAGATCCCAAAATGGGTCAGGAAGGAGCAAGGGATATTATATATACAGGAAGAGTTAGCAATCCAACTTCTACCTTCTGAGGAAAATAGCTCTGTAAGAAAATGAGCTACCTTGCCTTTGCTTTGCCTGGGGAAACAAAGATTGAAAAGTATGAGATAAGTTTTACTCTCTATTTTATTTGGCATGTTTATACCCCCAATTAAAAACAAAAACAAAAGCGAACACAAGCCAAGGGATCACTATGCAGAGTGAGAGAGTTCTATGTGCCTCTACGTTTGTGGCTGTAATGGTAACATTTCTGTCCCTTAATCTCCACTGTAAAGGATTGAACAAGCTAAATCCTAAACCTGCAGTCAACATTAACATTCCCCTCCAAGAAGGCTGTCCCAAAGGGGTACGAATATGAACTGTAAAGGGAAATCAAGCCCAGGATTTGTAATTCTAGAACTATTGAAAAACTGGTTGAGTAAAAGGTCACAGTTTAGCAGATATTTTGGGATATAATATGGTTGAGCCTATTTCATTTCCTTTTTCATAAACTGAAAAAAAATCAGAAGGATTTCTTTTAAAATTCAGGTTACATCTCTACTTTTGCTTGAGGTTTATTATAGCTGAAAGACGGGTTTTACGCATACAATTTTTTTCTTAAAACATGCATGAATGGTTTCTGATTTCTTCTCATCCCAATATTCAAGAACAATTTTAGGAGGCACTCAGCTTCACTGCATCACATTCTTGAGTGTTCCTTCCTGACTTCTCTTACAAAGCCCATCCAAAATGTGTCTTCCTGATGCTAAATACCAGTTGGCATTTTTAGTTCCATTGGAATAGAACTGCAGAATTTTGCTTTTCTTAATTGTGAAAGAGGCAGATAGTTATCCACATTTTTTCTCCTTCCACATATCTAAAAATGTGTTCAGTTCTTCAGCAAATCTTTAGTTCTCTTATTGTACCAGGAAGTTGAAGGCATTAACCCAAAGAACCGATTATAGTGGAGGTGCCTGGTCATAAGATAATATCCTGGGAAATCTTTGGTCCAGGAGGATTTTCCTGACTCCATAAAGCTGTGTCCCAGAGGCAACAGGAGGAAGCTCACAGCGTGAGCAGCACTGAGAGGTGGCAGCTTTGCTGGCTCACGCAAGAAATGCGCATTTTCAAGAAACTGTACTGTGTGCCAATTACATAGTCTTTTACCAATTACTCATTACTTCAAGACATTATGGCTTTTTTTTTTCAATGTTGCTGCTTAACCTTCAGGGGAAAAAGTACATTTTGAATTGTAATTGAATGAAGCCTAAAGTAGATATCTAAAATCAAATGTTGTTGCTTATATTTTAAAAATCTCTAAATGTATGTAAACAAAAGAAGAGAAGAAAATAGTTTTGTAAATGTATATAAGGTCTTTAAATGTCAAATCCTAGACCATAGTTTGGATAAATATTCATGAAAGTATTTCCAACAAATATATCAAACGTGGAAACAAACTAATGCTATGATACTTAATGGAACTAAAAAATAATAGCTAATAAGAACATTTTAAAATGTAAATTTAAAAGTTAAGTGTAGGTATATATATTTTAAATAAGACAATTATTTATCTAGATGACTAGACTGGCTTAGGTACTGAGCTTTGTATACTGAGAATGATGAAAGTATTGAAACAATCTAGGAAGTTTATAAAGTATATTGTCAGGAGCTCTATATTTTCTCTGTTAATATTAATTGATCATTTCAAAAGAATGCAAGAACTTTCCACCACACAGCAGGGGTTTAAAGTAGATGACTTTCTCAGTCCTTCTTAGCACTTTGATTCATATGGGACAATTTTAAAATGATTTTTTTCCTATGCCCTTGAGCACATAATACTTTAGAATGAGCCATCGCCAGATATTACCCTCTAGCACCTATCACCAAAATAGCACAGGTAACGGGGATCTGAAATACCATACAAAATATGTTTTATCCATTGCCTATATTTAAATAAGTAGGTATATAGTTTGTATTTTACACATTTAATCATAGGTATATTACATAAAATATTTGTGTTATAGTTCTTGTGATAGTTACTACAAACTTGTTGACTTTTTATTCCAATGTCTGCCATTATGCAATGCTCCTTTGTGCTTCTGCGCAAATCATGCAGTCAGTCCAACTCATTTGCCATTTTAAGAGATAATGTCTTCCTTTTAAAATCCATCCATGCAATTCAGCAATCACTCATCCAATATCAGATCTATGTTCACACTCATTTTTGAAGTATTTTGAAAACTATATTGCTATGGTTTGAGTTAACAATAGTATACAGTTGGTGGATTAAAAATTGCTGGGAAGATAAAAATAACCAAAAGTAAAAAGAAATTCAAGCAAATTTTAGAGAAATAATGAAATTTAACTTGATGCTCTTAGGAGACTTTGTAAAGGAGTTTCAATTTGAAGTTTGTCTTGAAGGACAAATAATAAACCTGGCGTTATTATAAGGAATGAATCAGAATATCAAAAAGTGGGAAAACGACCACTGAGTTAGAGGTGCTGGGGGACATCTATGTGAAACCTTCATTTTAACTGTTGACTGAAAAATCAAGAAATAGGCAACATCTAGTGAAGGAAATTTAGAAGTTGGCAAAATATGACCAAATGAGTAAAAGAGATTTCCAAGTAAAATGTATGTTAACTGAACTTAGAGATCTGAGTAGAAGCTTGGGAAAATGACTACAAGAGAGATGTAAGTGGAGGCAAAAGACAGTTATGCAACTGAAGAGAAGCAAGTGGGGACAAGACAACTGAATAGGACAATGCAGAGGAGGAGAAAGCATTCTGGATTGGGTTCTAGGTTGGAAAGAACAAATGAGTTGTCCATTTGGGGGTGAGGGCAGGGTATAACACATTCTGATGGTTAATCTGGATGGTTAATATGATGGGACTGTGAGACACCTAGGATTAACAGACTTCCGTTTCTGTTGATGAGATGATTGGCATTTGGAGCAGCACATTGATGGGGAAGTCCCCACCTTGAATGTGGGCGGCCCTGTCCAATGGGCTGGGGGCAGGGATGGAACAAGGAGCAGGAGAAGGAAGAAGCCGTGTGAAGGGAAGCTCCATCCCGCCTGATCAGGTACGTCTGCTGCTGCTCTCCCCTGAGGATGTTGGACTCCAGCTTCATTCTTTCGATGTAGCCTCTCCCCAGTTCCAGGCTTTTTCATATTGGGGACCCTTGCATTATGAGGCTCCAGCTTCTCAGATGGGGCAGTGCTGATTCCCTCCAGCTCTCTGGTGTGCGGGCTACCACTTGGGACTGCAACTTCAGAGTACATAAGCCACAGGATATGTCTTTTACCAAATTGGCTTGCATTGCTTGTAAGAAGCTGTCATTGGAATGCTCATCTGAAATCAGCACTATACATACAGTTAATTGAAACATCTATTTCTGTGCCATTTTATTTTGATATATTCTTATATTATTATTACACAGTCATGCCTTGCTTAAATAACTGAGATAGCTTCTGAGAAACGTATCATTAGGGGGTTTTGTCCTTGTGCCAACATCAGAGTATGTTTATATAAGCCTAAATGATAGAGCCTACTACACACCTAGTTTACATGATATATATGTATGTGTGTATATATGACATAGCCTATTACTCTTAGGGCTATGATAAACAAAATAACATAAGATTAAATCAAACTCAAGGAAAAATGATGCAATCTAGAGATGTGGTAAATTCAAGATAAGGCTGCTGTTGCTGCTGTAACAGGGCATAATATTTTGCAGTAAGCTCCCTTTATTTATTTATTTAGTTAGTTAGTTAGTCAGTTATTTTTGTGGTACTGGGGAATGAACCCAGGGATGTTTTGCCTCTGTGTTACACCACAAGTCCCATTTCATATTTCTTATTTTGAAACAGGGTTTCCCTAAGTTACTGGTCACTGGCCTTGAACCTGTGATCCTCCTGTCTCAGCCTTCTAAGCACTGGGGTCACAGGTGTGGCACCTGGCAGCATTTTCTTTAAATAAGCAAGGGTAAACTCTAAAACATGATAAAAACATAACATATAATAAATATATAAATTAGTAAAATAGTTGTATATTTCATTACCAAATATTATATACTGTATATAAATGTATATGCTACTTTTATACTACTGACAGTGCAATGTGTTTGTTGATACCAACATTACCACAAACATGTGAGTAACCCATTGAGCTATGTTGTTACCATGGCTACATCACTAGGGGATACGAATTTTCAACTCCGTTATTATCTTATGGGTCCACTGGTGTGTATTCAGTCCATTGTTGACAAAAAATGCCATCATGCTGTGCCTGCTTATATTTTGTTTTAACAAAGGAGCTATAATGACTCTATCAGCATTTACTAAACTTTTCCTGGGTCCCTCATTTTCAGTCTACTCATCCTATCTTCTCCACCTTCCTACTTACTTGTATTATTTTTGCTTTATTGAAAAGTTCTTAGAGCCGTGGGCTCTTCAGTTGAAAGGGTAATATGAAACAGAAACATAAATAATGCATGAGATCTACTTTGCTAACTTCCACTCAATCTGGGCTAGTGACATTTACAGTTTTAACAAACTGGAGGCACGGTGGTGAATCAGAGAATACTTGGACTAGGAAAAACGGCAGTTAGAAGGTAGACTAAAAATTCTAGGAAAGTTTTCTTCCTCGTTTAGCTAATGTGTATAATCCAAGTTCACTGCAGAATGTTCACAGTCAGATGCTAAAATGCACATCTGTAAACTATTCTCACAAAACAATGCCCACCCTCAGAGCCCTCACTGATTCCTATCATTTTCTACAAAGACAATGTTTTTTTTTCTTCCAAACAGCAGCAGATACATCAGATGTTCAAGTATTAAAATGTAGATACACTTGCCTTTTAAATCTCAGCCTAATCTCTGAGGCTAACAGCACACAGCGCAGCATTTTGAAAAGTGTTTTCTTTGGAACAATAATTCCAATGGATGATCGGTAGAAAGTGGAAGAAAAAAGAGCTGTCCTGAGACCTTATTTGACTTGAGAAAAGCCAAGCACACCTGTCTTGGAGATTCACTATGCTCATTAACATATTCAAGGCTTTTGAAGTCCAACAATAAGGAAATATGACTTTTCTCTATTTAATCCAGTATTTCTCAAGCAAACATTTTCTCCATAATCCTATTAAGAGAGCTTGTGATAAAATGAGTTTTTACAGGTGGTGGTGGTTTTGTGGTCTCCTTCCTAGTCTCGAAATCAGATACTGTGGAATACTAGTCTTTGATTTGCTCCTTTTGATACAATAACACATAGGAGAAAATTCAAAATTCTCAAGCATTTATGGAACAGTCATATAATGCACATTTTTAGTAATATAAATGGAGAAATCTTTGAAAAGTGTCAGAACAGTAAATTTGATTTTTTTCTAAAAGCAGCGTATCTTCATAGAGCTTTGAAGATAACTAGCAGGAATTACCTGCTTTTTATCAATGCCAGTGCAAACGCCTTTACAAAACTTTGTGGGCTGGAGGGATAGCTCAGTGGGAGCACTTCCCCAGCATACACAAGGCCCTGTGTTTGATCCTCAGCACCAATTTTTAAACTTTTGATAGAAGAATGATGCATTAAATCCCCCCCATGCATCTCCAAAATTATCAAGTATCAGACTAAAGACAAAATATCTGGAACATAGAACAAGACAAAAGAATTATGGAACAATTAATTTAGTAAACAATTTATCATACTTTATATTTCTGGTGTATAAAACAGAAGCTGGTAAACACATAGATAAGGCACTCTACAATGTGTGTTGAATGTGGCATTAATAAATTTAAGGTAGGAAATTATTCCTTAAAAATATTGCACACATTGGCAGGGACTGGTTCTCTGATATGAAATCAAATATCATCTAACCTAATTTATTAATTCCACATTGTATTTATAAATCACACTGTTTTGTCCTTTATACACTTACACAATTATAAATCATCAACTTATAATAAGGTCAAGATGTCTTCAACTTCATGTACAGTTAGGAAATTTAAATTTTTAATCATTGCTCAGAAACACCAATGTCTCATGAGAATCGGAGACTTCGATGTGAATAATTAGTATCTTTCCTTTAAAAGTACAAATAGATATTTAATCAATGACCACCATATTGATTATCCCCCCCTTTTTCCCTTTGTTCATTTGTGAATGGAGGCAGATATCAAGCTTTCAGAGAAGCACTACTCCCAACCTTCCAACCACCTTAAAATTAAATCCCAACAGTTTTATACCAGTGCTGTGCAATGGTTATGTGCTAGTAAAGCATGAGTCTTCAGAAGATGCTGTATATGAAAACAATATATCAGTATTGCCTCTCCTCCTGCAGAGGATATAGTGGAAACAATCATTTTAGGCAAGTCCAATTTTGCCTGCTCCATTGGTGGGGAGCCAAGAAAGAAACAGTGTGATTTTTAAATGAAATTCCTACCAAACAACAGCAAAAAAAAAAGAACTCTCATCTTTATACTACACTCTGAAGAAATTGTCCCTTTTCCACTTATTGCTTTTACCAAAAAATTTCCTCTAATTAGCAGTAGTTCTGTTAGCTTTTTAAAACAACAGACCCTCTGAATTTTCTCTGCTTTTTCAAAAAAGTCTCCAAGTGGTTTTTGGAAAGTGTGATTTCAGACATCAGGGTGAGTACTCCTCGCTCTAAGTGCTAATCACAGGAGCTGAATCCCACCACTGCCATGCAATCACCCAGCGAAGGCCATTTGGCAGGAGGGCCACTCCGAGCAAAGTGGGCTCCTCCAAGAGCAGGGCACAGAGCTGAGTTTTGCGTATTATTCTACAAAAATGTCATGCATTGTTTTCAAAAACGAGAAGAGAGGCTGTGGCACACATACCACATAAAATTGATCATATAAAATTTACCTTCCTGGCTTAGGTTTTGATAATAAGAATTATAACCTTGAGCTTGTCTTCATTAAATTGTTGAATTCATTAATCCATTTAAGAACAAAATTCCACAAGGTTCTTGTTTTCCAAGCCTCTATGCTTATTAGGAACAGAAAAAGTAAAAAGTGTAATGATGACAAAATTAAACCATTTCTTACCCGTTATTTTTTCACTGTCTTCCATGATAATTTTTTTGTATAATCAAATTACACACACACAGACACACACACACACACACACACACACACACACACACTTTTCTGTAATAGTAGCATATGTGCCTATGAGATCTAAAACTGTAGGGATTCCTCAAGAAGTGTCTTAGATTTAAATGCTAAACACTTGGCTACCAAAGCTATATTAAAACAGATGTTTGTGAGTATTGATAATTTTTATTTATATTTTGTGACTTCTCATTCTAATTATCAATGTTAATGATCTATCTGATATTTTGTAAAATGTGGCAATGAATGTAAAATGTTCTTCAGAGTTTTGAAAACTGCAGATTTTCTAACCAGCATTTATATATATAAATGTAAATACATATATGTATATATATACAAAGAAATTTTGACAATATGATATATGTATCCCACATGACTTGGAAACTCTCTCTCACAAACCATAGTTCAAACAATAAGGCCTGTAAGTTTTAATCAAGATTTTTATTTAATCAGGGTCATCTTTACTATCATCTCAGAGTGAATTACAGGTTGGACATGTAGACCTACTTGTACACTCTGATTTTGTCTCTTTCCCCAAATCATTTCCTATTTCTTCACCCCTGGTGTTACCAACTCTTTCTCTGATCAGAGTGGGAAGCAAGCACTTCTGCAGCTCCCTCTCTTGCTATTATTCTCACCACCTTCTTTTTGTACCTAATAGTCTTTATTCCAAGAAATCTATATGCATCCTAGTGATTTTTCCAACTGAAGACTGGGTTATTCCTATCTTCTTATTGTAAAAACCATTGTTTTAGGAGGCCTTCCAAGCCTCTTAATATTAGAGTTTGTATCTGTCACCAAATTAAACTTCCTGATCCCCTATTCCAATTACCAGATTTAAAAGACACTTTCCCACTTGGAAATTACTTTGGTTGATTTTAATCAGATGTTATTTCAAAGTCAGTTTTGGAGTCTCTCTCATAAGTATTGTCTCCCAATCAATGAAAAAATTTTAATTAATTCTTTTCTCATTAAAACTATTCAGCCATATCTGTTAATGAGTTTTGTTAAGTTGCTAATACAGAAGTCCCAGAATTTTCTTGTAAATCACAGCTGTTTTTAGTTCAACAAGTGTTTAAGAGTCTACCCTGTGTCAGAGCTTGGAAAACAATAGTGAGCAACATTGGTAAAAGCTTTCTTCCCTATAGAGCTGTCATTCCAGTAAGGAAGGCAGATGATAAATAATAAACATAATAATGAATCATGCAGTATGTTAGAAGGTGCGAGATTAGATCAGGTTAGGTAGGAAAGTGATAACGTGGATTGGGAATGCGAGAGTGGGGAGGGAAATGCTTCAATTTATTTACTGGTGCATTGTAATTATACATTGTAGTGAGGTTCAAAGTGATAAAAACATATATGCACACAGCACTTGGTGTGTTCCCCTCCGGATACAACACCACTCCCCGCTCCCTCCCTGAGCATGTTAGTGAGATTGGTAGTAACACCTTCATACTATGGACATAGCATTATTTGAACTGTTTCTTTCATCGATTCTCCTTTTCCCCTTCCCTCCCTCCCTCCACCAGTCCCCTTCCACTGTTCTGCTGGTCTCTCTTCTCATGTATCTGAAGTCCCTTCTGCTCCCTATTTTCTCTCTAACTTCCACATATTAGAGAAAACATATGACTTCCTGAGACTGGCTGATCTTGAAACATCTTGACTTTCTGAAACTGGCTCAAAACAAAGTCTCCAAACATCTTGACTTTCTGAGACTGGGTGATCTCACAGCTCAATCTTCTTTATTCATTTATTTTCTTTTTTGTACTGGGAATTGAACCCAGGGGCATTCCACCTCTGAGGTATACCTCCAGCCCTATTTTATTTTTGAAACAGAATCTTGCTAAGTGGCTGAAGGTCTTGCTAAATTGCTGAGGCTGGCCTCAAACCAGAAATCCTCCTATCTCAGTCTCCTAACTATTGGGATTACAGGTATGTGCTGCACCACTCAGCTTATTCAATAGTAATTTAAATATGGTTATCGGAGTAGCCTCGTGTAGAAGGTGGCATATGGACAAAGACATGAAGCAGAGCAGGCATCATGCACACAGGTATGGTTCCGAAGTATGTGTAATGCAGAGGCAGGAGCCAGTGCAAGGCCCCGATGCAAGAGAATCTCCTATTTGGGGAGAGATGAGAAAGCCTGTGTAGCTGCAAAAGAGGGAAACGGGGAGAGGATGTGAGAAAATGGAACAGAGTGGGTTTTAAGCCACAGTGAACATTTTTCAATTTCTCTTGTATCATGTTCTCCTGTCAGAGTTGGACAGTAGTTCTCCACTGAAGATCACATCAAAACCACAAGAAATTCCTGGCTCTCAGCTCCCTGATCCTTCTCTTCCTACCAGATTTCTTTCATGGGTGAAACATTAGGGGAAGAATAACATTTGATTTAGCTGTTCCTTGCTTTTTTTTTAGCTCCTATGTTTTTCAGTATGTGGAAGTGAGAAGGAGAAGAAAGGAAGAAAAAAGAATGTATTGAAGAGACTAAATAAACTTTAATGAGCATGCACTTTGTGTAACTCTATGCTGTTTACCAGGATATATTTTGCATTTAATCTGCAAAATTCTGAGAGGCAGTCAATGTTTTCTAATTTCGAGAGAAATGGAATGAAGTCTAGAGAGGTTACATAAGTTGTTTAAAATCACACAGTAAAGTTCCTATTCTAAAATCAAAGGGGGAAAATGCTGTTAGATTCTGTTGAACGATTTTTTTAAAAGAATATCAATAGAAATATGTTAAGAAAAGATAGAAAATCAGAACAGAGAACTGTTCTACTTGGTGAACTCTGTCAGTTCCAGTCCTGAACAGGGAGTAAAGAAAATGCATAAACCTCACCTGTAGTTACCTTAGCCAGGTTAGTCCTGCTTCTTATTTTCTCATCTCTCTAACTCATCCTTCCAGTTACTCTGCCCCAGTCTGTTGTTTTATCCTCTATGTCTCTATGTCTTCAGATTGTTTGCACAAGTCTCTTCCCTTTGGATCCTGGTTGCATATTTGTTGAATTGATTTGAAATGAGCAGACATTCTGCCCTCATATATATATATATATATATATATATATATATATATATATATGCAGGGGATCCCTGCCTATATATAATCAACCCGCTTCAGTTACTGCTTCCTTGCTGACTAGATGCTCCTGGTGTTGGTCTACCTTCTCAGACTAGGAAATATTTCTGTGCTGTTTGGGATCCAAGCATGAACCTATGTACTGATTTGATTGCATAGATCTCATATACCTTTCCTCATATTGAATGGTCCAGGCTTATGACCCTTTGCTCAGTTACTCTGCGCCAAACATTATGGCCTTTCCAACAAGTCTCTTTCTAATTTTAACCTGTGCAATTGCTTTCAAACTTTTCATACTAAAAAAGCCTCACACCCTACCTGCAGTTCTCAGGTTATTTCACAGCAATCTTTAACATAAACCCAATATTCTACTCAAGCAGATTTAGGACTATCCCTTATCACAAGTGAAAAAGGCTGACTTTTTGCCTCTGCATTTTTAAACTCTGCCATTATAGCCAGAAATGCCCTCCATGAATATAATTCCTTTTTTCAGACTGAACAAGTGTTGCTTTTCTCACCACAGTGCTCCACTATGAGGACTTCACTTCAGTTTATAAATTTCTGTTGTATGTTAGGCTTCCACCCCAGCACACAAAAAATTGACTATGTTTCTTTGGTACATCTGCACTGGTTTCAGTGCTTCTGTGCCTTTCAAATCAATTGCAAACTTCTTGAGAACTAGATTAGTGATCACTACTTCTCTTGAATTTTTTCCTCCATGTCCTAATGATATACCAGGACCAGAGTAAATTCCCAATAAATGCTTGAAGTACGAGTACAAATAAAACCCTTTATCAGAGCTTTAGCTACTCACCTCACTGGTTTCAGGTGTCTTTCATCATATCCTGAATTTATTTTATTTATACTTACTTAAAATGTTTATTATTTTTCAAAATGCTTCAAAATTGCCTTAAGGCAATATGCCTCTTAGAGGCATATTAAGCTTAGATACCTTTAAAATAATATTTACAAATTTAACAGCAAAATAAAAATAAGTTACATGAAACAGAAGGACATACAGAAAAGAGACTAAAAAGAAGGGATAGGTAGGATTATACAGAAATAAATGATGAAGTTTCACCAGAGTGATGCAGAAAATCAAAGCTAGCTTAATCTCACAAATGGTACCTCGTTGGTGTTACCGATGCTTAATAAGAGATGACATAAACCAGATGTCAGGAAGCTCAGCATCTTGCTGATGTTTGTAGCCCTCAGTCATGTACTGACCAGAGCACCGGTGCCATATTTTCTGAATGTAAGAGGATTCAGGCCATGCACATGGAGTTGAGGTCTCGTAGAGTAAGACATGTGACAGGAACATATGCCAAGAAATAGTGGCCAGTATCTATTATATATGTGGGCTCAGCATTGGAAGTCATTTTTTTTCTTGGGAAGACCTTCTCTAGGTGGTTATAATATGCTGACTCCACTGCATCAGACCAGGATGGGGATGGGTTGGAGGCTTCGTTCTGTTACCACATTCCTCTGGTGGTGTTGATTGCTGGAGAGATGGAAACGTGACCATGTCAGGACTGCCAAAGCCTTTGGGGACAAATCAGTGGGGATGCTGGAATAAAGGGCATCCACCCTTCTTAGATGAAAGACATTAAGGGCAATAGAATCCTGGAGATGGGGGCTATTTTTACAATCACATAGAGAGAAACTGCCTGAGAGTAAATCAACACGGAGAAAAGCATTCTCGAGAAGTGCAGATCTTGTGAATGCCGATGACAATGTCTGAGTTCTTGGAGCTAGCTCCTAACTTCAGACTCTTTAGTTACTCAAGACAGTAAATTTCCTTTTCTGTTTAACTAATTTAAGCTGAGTTTCTATGACTTTGAAAGAAAAGAAAAAAAATCATAGCTAATGTAGCTGTACCTGGTGCTCTGCAGACCAAAAATCCATTGTATTTATAGGTTGAGCAAAGTGAAATCAGAAGGGGCTCTCAGAATATCTTTCTTCTGCTCACTCCCAAACTGGGTGGGGATAAAAACTCCATACTTTATGATTACTTGCAAGAAGTATAAAAGAACCACTCAGAGTCTGGGCTTTACAGAAAAAAAGAAAGATTCCAGCTAACACTTGACAGTAACAGCTGTACTTCAATAAGGATCACGTAAGTACTGTCTAAGTTTTCTAAATACTAACTCCAATAACTCACAACAGCAGCAATTTATCATCAACATTCTTTCCCAGCATCAGTACTAAGAAGCAATCTTTGATAAATTCTTCAGCACATGTCCAGTTGCTGAAGATAGCATTTTGCTATTTTTTTTCAGCCAGACTTGTGACAGACATAAGAACAAATGTCACTTTTAAAGAAACAGAGAGATGCTGAGCAGAGAAAGTCAACTCTTCTATCACAGAGGAGCAGTAGTGACACTGACCTCATTTGGCATAGCCTATTATCCTATCCAAAGCATCAAATAACAGCTAGAAACTGTGCAATAATCTAATACCAATTAAGAAGTACATCAGAAAGAAAGGGGAGGAGTTGAGACTAGAGTCACAACCTGACACAGCACTTGTGCTGGTGTGCTAGAGTTCTCAGAGAGCATTTGCTGGTCTTAATACACTGGTGGGGTCAGTCAGTGCCCTCATTAGTCCCAAGATGAGAAACATGCCCTACCCTGGGTCCAACAAAGTTTGGGTTGGTCTCTTTCCTCATGCCCATCAGGGAGTTGGTGTTGTAAATCCTTTTATCTTTTTTCTATAATAAAATAAAACATTTATAGAACTGTAAAAAGAAAGAAATAAAGAGGAAAGAAAGAAAGAGAAAGAAAGAGAAAGAAAGAAAGAAAGAAAGAAAGAAAGAAAGAAAGAAAGAAGAAAGAGGAAGGATAACAAGTTTAGATCCATCTGAGTATTCTCAAAGAGAATAACAATAGTAACAACAAAAGGGCAGTATGCAGAACTTTTTGGATAATGGGCTCTGGAAGTAAACTATCTACAGATATTTAGAAATCTAGTATAGTGTTTTAAATAGTCTATTTTGTATTGATTTGAAGATAATGGTTTCTTAAAATAGAAAATTATTAATATTAAAGTTTATCCTATTCCTTTTATATGTAATGCAACTACATGCTCCTAACCAAAGATGAGATAGAAAACCTAGAGTTACAGAACTAACTGATAATGATATTGCAGTCAACTTATGCTCTTAAAGTTCATTAGTATGATGGAATTTCAATCCAAGGCTATATGCAAAGCAAAGAAATACCATGATGCAGGACTTATAACTGTAAAGCTTGCCAAAAATGGAAGCAGAGGGGATGAGTAGTTGGGGAAGGGAATACGGGAAGAAAATGAAACACACAAAAGACCCAGGATTGGTCCTAGGATTCCTGGAAGACCAAGAATAAAAGTCTTATACATATTAAATTGTATCTGTTGTTCATTGAGATCCCTCTGTGGGCCACATCTTTTTAAAACATCCTGACTTCTGTTTCCAGACAATACGTGTTAAAAACTAGATTACCTCGGTCTCAGTCAGCATTCTCACCACCATAATCCAAAAGACTGACCATAGACTTAGAGGAAGAAATATTTATTTGCTCACCATTATTTTGAGATTTCAGGCTCAGTCCATGTGAGGTCAGGGTCTGAAGCTCATGGCATGGTGGCGGGAAGCAGAGAGAGGGAGAGAGCAAGGCTCTGCTCTCACATCATGGAGGCCAGAAGCAAGAGAAAGTGAGCAAACAAGGGTATTCAAGGACACAAGCACAGTGCCTAAGGCCACACACCCAGGGACCTACCGACCTCCAGCCACACCCCACTGGCCTAGGCTACCCACCCAGATAAATCCATTTTAATATAATATATAAATCCATTGTAATGGATTTATCAATTGATATATCAATTAAGATGAGATTACAGCCTTCATGACTTAACTATATCAACCCTGACCTTAATTCATGAGCTCTTTAGGGGTCACTCTGTAACTATGACATCTTCTTTCAATGAAATAACCACAAAATTGACTAAGCATATGAAACAAAATTTAGGAGACACAACATTGGTCAGTTAAGGATAAGGATTCCTTAGAGACAGCAACCAAAGGAGATTCCCCTGCTGCCCACGTTTACAGTTCTGAGAGAATAAGCAGCCTGTGGGTCCGTGAGGCTGTGGGGCCATGGGGCCGTGGGGCCGTGGGGCTGTGGGGCCATGGGGCCATGGGGCCATGGGGCTGTGGGCAGGGAGATGAAACCTAAGCAGAGCCTGGTTAACTCACTGAGGGGAGGAGGTGAAGCAGAGGCCAGGGGAAGCAAAGTGGTTAGACTTTACAGGACAAAGTACCAGAAAGAAAGAGAGGGAGAAAGAGAGAGAGACAGGCATGCAGAACATCTCTCTTGACATATAAAGCAACTCCCTGAAGCTGGGGAAAGAATCACACAAATAGATTAAAGGAAACTGTGGCTGGTGTAGTGGGGAAATACTTAGTTCTAGACTGAGCACTGTATTGGTCCCACTGAAAAGAATCTATAGGCCAAATTTTTCAAATAAATTTAATACACCCAAGAACAAAATTCAAGAATATTTGTAGGAATACAAAGAAATACATCAACAATCAAGTAAAATTAGCACTATATGTTAGCCATTGAAAAGTCACTAAGCATGCAAAGAAACTGGAAAATACGATCCACAATGAAACAGAAAATAAAAATTAAATAAATGAGGATGGCATCAGTAGCTGTGGGACAATTTTAAACAGCTTATCATTTATGTAACTTGAGTCCCCAAAGGAGAAGAGAGAAAATCAAAGAGAAAACTGAGGAGCTTTAATGGTGAAACTTCTTCCAAATTTGGTGAAAATTATAAAACCAGTAAAAGATTCATTTTTTTCCTCTTCCTGACACCAAATTCACCATGTCTTTTCTAACACTACTTCCCCAACTCTCTGACATTGACTGTATGTCCAACAATTCAATTTAATTCTGATCCACTACCTGAAGTTAGTGTCAGAACCCACAAATTACAGGGCTCAGTCCCACAAGACTGCCCCAGTTTAGTACCAATGCAATGATGTACTTCTGTTCGAATGGCTATAAATAGCGGTTTCAGGTTCTATAATTTGCTACAATGGCTCACAAAACTTAGGAAGGAACTTTATGATGAGGCATGTTGATTTATTACAAAGGACACATAATAAAGAAGTGCACAGGATGAGGTCTGGGAGATGTCTGAGCACAGGAGCTTCTGTCCCTGTGGAGATGGGGTGTATACTACCTTCTTGACATGTAGATGTGTTCCCCAATTCAGAAGCTCCCAAGCTCTGTTGTTTAGTATTTTTATGGAGGTCTTATGACACGGCATGATTGACTAAATGGTTGGCCACTGATGATTAACTCGTATCTCCAGCCTCTCCCCCCTTCCCAGAGGTTGAGGATTGAGGCTGCAAGTTCCAAGCATCAAGTCCAGGTTTGGTCTTTCTAGTGTCCATTCCCCATGCTGAAGCTAACTAAGGGCCTACCAAAATTGTCTCATTGGAAGAAAAGATACTCCTAAAATCTGTATCACTCAGGATATCCCAAAAGGTTTAGGAGCTTTGTGCAAGGAAATGGGGACAAACAGCAAGTAATTTTATATAATGCTACACCCAGAGACCAAAGATGTCCAACAAAACCAAAACCCAAGAAAGACGGAAACAGCAATGACTACAAAAGCATCACAAATTACTAAAAGCCAGTGAAATGAGACTAAGATAATAGCCAGAGAGGAGAAAAGACATAGGATAAATAGAAGAACAAAGATAAGAATAATCCTAGATATTTTTATCAGAAACTATAAAAGAAGAGATTCTGTATGAATCCATTTATATAAAAGCAATATATGGTGATAGAAGAAGCAGTAGTTGCCTGCAAGTAGGAATTACAGGGGAGAGCAGGAGGGCAGCATTGTAAAGGTACTTTTGGGGTTGGTGGATATGGGGTTGGAGGATGATATAAAGGGATATCCAGGGTGTTTGATATATTAAAACGTACGAAATTATGTTTAAATATGCATAATTTGTATGACAGTTACATTTGAACACGATTTTTAAAAATTAAAAGCATATATTCAATGGCCAGTTTTTTTCTTCTGACTCACACAACACTATGCAATATAGAGTTTCTATAGTTTATAGATACAGAAATCAAGCCAGATTTGGTGGTATACTCCTGTAATCCCAGTTGGGAGTCTAAGACAGGAGATTGCAGGTTTAGCCCAGCCTCAGCAACTTAGCAAGGCCCTCAGCAACTTAGTGAGACCCTGTTTCAAAATAAATAAATAAAATAGGGCTGGGGGTGTAGCTCAGAGGTAGAATGCCCCTAGGTTCAATTCCAAGTAACACACACACATACACACACACACACACAAGCATTGTTAAAAATACTTGTCCAAAGCTAGTTAACAAGACACACCAAGCAATGTTAAAAATACTTGTTCAAAGCTAGTTAACAAAAACTATATATATATATACACCTAAATTCAATGGCAATTTATTTCCATTTGTTATATAGACAAGATGAGCAATTTGTAAAAGGGCTTTCTGACTGTAGGAAACAAATATTATGGACATAATATATTGTCATACACACATGCCTTTAAAAGCACCACATGCAACCTGTTGGCGTGTTTTGCAACTCACCTCCATCACCAGCACAAGGCATGTTTTCCCCAAAGTATGATTTGAGACTAATGGACAGGGGACTAAGCTTTTTATTATAAAATTTTTAAATGGTATAAATATTATAATCTAGAGGGGAAGAAGGTTACCAACACACATGGTTAGTGAGTAAGATACCTTTCCTAGCATATAGAATAAATCTATTTTCTTTTTTTTTGTGGTATCGGGGATTGAACGCAGGGGCATTCTACCTCTGCGCTACACCCCCGGCCCTATTTTTTATACTTTTATTTTGAAACCGGGTCTCACGAAGTTGCGGAGGGCCTCACTAAGTAGAGAGAGAGAGAGAGAGAGAGACAGGGAGAGAGAGAGTGAGAGCCGAGGCTGGCCAAGAACCCGGATCCTCCGGTCTCCGCCTCCCAAAGTACTGGGATTACAAGCGTGTGCCATCACGCCCGGCTAGAATAAATCTATTTTCTTAAATCTCTGGCAGCGTCAATGATTTGCGTTTAAACGTGCAAACTCATCACATCTCTGAATTTCTCTCTGTCATACTACAAATAAATTAACACTTTTGCCCAATCTGACTTGCCTCCACCTGTTATATTTGAAAAGATAGCTCAGTGCCAGCTGATGTTTTCTCTAGAGGAATGACTCTTGACCTCATTGTTCTTAGTAAAGGTAACAGCTTTAACTGTTGACTTCCTGTAGTGAATACACACAGAGGGAGCAAGGATTGTGAACAGTGGTGCCCACATTTAGGCAAACTATGATGAAACTTGAAGTTTGGAAGTTATCAGGACATCCACTCAGTAACCCTCATCAAAAATAAAGTTCTACTTTATTTTGCCAAATATCGCATCTCAAGAATAGCTACTGAGGTGTGACTGATTTGTCAGACACAAAAGTCACAGCTGTTGAGGTGAGGCCAAGTAATTTACTGAGGCTCACTGAGGGGTGGAGCTAGGCTTGACTTTAGGCCTAAGGGAAATAAGTACCAATTGGCTTATATGTTTTGTTTCTTAGTTAAAACATTTTCACATTAAGCAAGAATTTCTAAGAAAAAGAAGCCTTCAACTAAAATGATAATTAATATTACAGGGACTTTAGTCACAGGAAAACAGGCAATGGGTGTATCTGATAGCTGACAGTCATGGCCAGATCCTGGAAAGGCCAGGCAATGCATTACCTCCTGTACTCAGTCTTCTTTCATTCTGTTCTCTCATTCACTTACCTTCCATTCTTTCACTTAACAAATATTAATGAGACAGAATTTTTTATTTCTCTAAGTTTCCAAGTTACTGGCTGTAGCAAGTGGAGGGAGTTAGAACATAACCTTCCTAAGCCTCGTGTATAACCATGTTGGTTCACGGTGAAGAAGGGCGAACCCAAATGATCCTTTTGCCGAAACCGAAGGCTTAATGTGTTAGGGGCAAAAACATAAAGTACTTTAGAACTCTTTCCCCAGAGAGTGACACAATTTTATTTCCTAAAATACTTTTCCATGATACCCTATAACTCAAAACCATAGCTTATCCATTTTCCAAGACCCAGCTTCAGATATGAAGAAAGTAGTACTTTTTGTTCATAACAGAAAATCTTATGGATTGTTTTTCCTTTGGACTCGGCTAAAGTTTTGTAAAAGGGATCAGGGGATTGTTACAAATAGGCAGACGCTTAAGCATACAGAAATGGGTAACTAGTTTACTGGAAAGAGAATGGAGTGTAAGAATAGAGATGAAGGAGAATATAAGGGAGACAAATGGAATAACAAAGGATTACAAATTTGGTTATTTTTTTGCATGTGTTTTTTTACACAAAAACTGAGTCATTAAAAATACCACTTTCCTAAATAAATCTCTGTCTTTGTTTCTGAAAAAAAAATAGCAGGCTCTTATATACATCCTGTGACACTTTAAATTTTCTTTGAGGATAAATAATAATAACAAATATATCCTAAATTTATAAAAATAAAAAGTCATTCAATGTTAAATAAAACCAATAGTGTTGGGAACATAGCCCAGTTGTAGAGTATTTGCCTAACACACATGAGGCCCTGAGTTTGATCCCCAGCACACAGAACACAATAATAAATAAAATAAAACAAAACTAAAAATATAGAGCAATGTGCCAAATTTCAAGCACTTTGAATATAACCAGTGAATTGCAATGGCCAAGCATTGCATTTCCTATTTTCATATGACATCTGTATTAGTTTTTTAGGGCTGCTGTAACAAACTCTCATGGACTGGATGGCATAAATAACAGAAATGTATTTTCTCAAAGTTCTGGATGCTCGAGGTCCAAGATCAAAATGTTGGCACAGCTGGCTCCTTCTGAGGGCCATGAGAGAAGGATCTATTCCATGTCTTTCTCCTTGGCTTATAGGTGGTGTCTTCTCCCTGTGTCTTCACTCAAGCATCCCAAATTCCCTTTTTTTATGAGAATACCGGTCATACTGGATTAATGCCCATACTAATTACCTCAGTGTCACTTAATTACTTTTTAAAAGACCTTGTCTGCTAATAGGCACATTCTGAGGTATTGGGGGAAAGGACATCAGGTTAGAAATTTTTGAAGTGACATAATTCAACCCATAACAATATCTAAAGCAGTGTTAGTCAAAGAGCATTTATTGAAGAGTCGAAGTACTATTAGATATGAAGTGAAGATTTATTTATTTAGTTTTCTTTTTTTGGTACTAGGGATTGAACCCAGGGGCATTATACCTCTGAGCTATTCCACCAGCCTTTTTTATTTTTATTTTTATTTTTTTATGTTGAAACAGGGTCTCATGAAGTTGTGGGGCATCTTGCTAAGTTGCTGAGGCTGACCTAGAACCTGCGACTCTCCTTTCTCAACCTGCGACATACTGGGTTTACAGGCCTGTGCCACCACACCTGGCCCGAAGTGCAGCTTTAAAACAGCACTAGTAGGTTAAGCCCCTGACCTTGATGACATTAGGAAAAATATATGAATTTTCAGGAGAAATATGGTACATCATTGGGATCAGCTTTATAGATCAGTAATGGGATGTTTTACAGAGCAGAAAAGAGTAGTGACTGTGACTGGGTTTATCAACCAAAGTATTAGTAGAGACAAAACAATTTATATTTTGCATATTCAAAAATGGACACACTTATGCTGCAAGACATATACTGCCAACAGTGTGCTACAGGCATAATGAGAATATGGACAATATTTTCTGGTACCCAGTTGAATCTTTTAAAACTGGAGCTATTTGTCACTTGGAGAAGTTAGTTTTATTAGACTACAGCATATGTGGACGAGTGCATTCAGATAAGTTATAATACTTACAAATGGAACATAATAGAGATTTCACATGGTGCAGACCAATAACATATGGCTGCGTTCAGAGAGACAGTAAATAATACATTGCTAGTAATGGATTCAACCTGGTCAGAACAGAACTTGGAATCAACAACCACAGAAGCAGTAACAGCCGGTTTCTGTTCATAATTCACCCCTCTTGAGTAAGGTGTGCATGTTGAGTGATGGGGGAGAAGGAGGAGGAAATTTTCCTCCAGTATAATGCACAATATGCTATCTCACTTTTCTCTTTTTGTAATTTAAAATTTTTAAGGCAAACCGGGCATGGTGGCACACGCTTTTAATCCCAGTACTTGGAAGGGTGAGACAGGAGGATCTCAGGTTTGAGGACAGCCTCAGCAAGTAGTGAGATTCTCATCAACCTAGAGAGACCCCGTTTCAAAATAAAAATAAAATAGGGCTAGGGGTGTACCTCGGAGGTAGAATGCCCCGGGTTCAATCCCCAGTATGGCAAAAACATTAATTAATTAATTAGTTAATTAAGGAAAAAACAATGACTAAACTTCCAAAGAAAAAATGAGTCTCAGACCATCAAATGGTGAAGAATGTAGAGAGACCAGAAAATAGTCACAAAATCCAAGATGTGTCATGGCAGTTAAAAGGGTTCTATAGTCCTATCTGGGGTGATGATGATTTCTACCCAATAGCAATAGGCATATGTGTTATTAGTTCTATTTTAAACTGTTAAGCTGCTTTTCCAGCTCTGTAGGTTTGGGTTTACAAAATCAAATTATGTTGTGAGATCTGGCAACACATTTCCTCCTTTTTTTTTTTTTTTTTGCGGTACCGGGGATTGAACCCAGGGGCATTCTACCTCCGCGCTACACCCCCGGCCCTATTTTTTATATTTTATTTTGAAACAGGGTCTCACGAAGTTGCAGAGGGCCTCACTAAGTAGCTGAGGCTGGCCGCAAACCCAGATCCTCTTGTCTCAGCCTCCCAAGTACTGGGATTACAAGCATGCGCCACCACGCCCGGCTTACATTTCTTACCTTTTAAGTGCAGTACTATAGGCCCTGCACAATGCTTCACAGTTTCAATATTATTTTTATCAATAAAAATTTCAATTTGTCAATTTGGATTATTTTGGATTTTGCACAGTGCTCTATATATTCTCTAGCATTTAATGCTCATAATAATCCTATAAGGTAGATATTGTTCCCTTTGTTCATTTGAAGGACCATGAAAGATTAAAAATATTACCTAGATCACATGAAACCCAGTGTATCTTTTCTGATGCCCACATTCTTAATTATGTCTTTTTCTGTTAGTGTTATAAATCATCCTCTTCTATTTTTTTTGACAAGGACATTCATAAGAACAGATTTTGACTTACCTCTTGATATATGTCTACTTCTTCAAGTTGCTACATGGTTTTATAAGCCTTTCCATGATTGCTTTCTTAAATGCTAGTGGGTGATCTCAAAGTTGGATCATAAATACATGGCATTCTTACTGGGCACCAGGGTTTTTGGCTTCTTGTCTGTTAAACAGATATTTCTGCTTGTAAACAAAGTGAGATGCAAAAACTCTATGGTGATATCCAATAGGAAATAATTTAATATCTGTAGTCTTAGCAATGTTCCGCTATATTATGTGTATTTTAGCTATTTTCTACCTATCTTTGGCTTTTTATTCTTTTTATGATGTCCTGATCTATCCACATACTATTTAATAATGTTCAAAACACCAGTAAGAATACAGACATCAAAGTGATTTTATTTCTACCTTTGCTTTAAATTTCCTAGTAGTATAGGACCTAAAGGGAAACAATTATTTTATAGGATTACTGATCATAATATAAAAGGAAGTTAAGACGTCAGAAATAGAGTTTTTCAGTATACTAACACACACAAGTAATTTCTTCCACTGGTCCTCAGCCAGTGGATGAACTGATAGCAGATAAAGATCTCAAGAACTCTTCTGATAAAAAGATGACAGAAGGTTTCATATGACCTTTTATAATATCCCTCAAGGAAGACTGGTACAATAACACCAAAGCAACATCTGATAAAGGTAATTTTTAGAGGTGCCAAAATATGGCAGAGGGCACAGTTCTGTAATATACTGGCTTATTTTGAAAAGACAATTTAAAATAGTTAAAGAGATGAATAAATTCCCTTTATGTAATCCTACTGTGAATATTATTTCTCTATATGAACTTATGATGCAAATTAAACTCCAAAGAAGTCAAAGTTCTATTATGTGGGCAGACCATGGAACACAGAATATATTGCTCTAAGAGGGCCCTGAGTCACAAAACTAAGATGTTAAAATGAACCTTCAGTTGAATCCTAAGGCAATGAATAACAAAGTGAGTTGTAATTCACATTACCTCTATAGAACTTCTAAATTATGATTAACCAAGTACCAATTAGAACACTCCTAAAGCTCTCTCCCCCACTATAGGCCTGAAAGGATTGAGAGAGATTTTGATGTCAGTGCTTAGGAAGGAGCTGTACTTTGTTCTTCATTCCTGATCAACACTTGATACGTAAATCCTTTTAATTTTGACAATGTTAGTGGATGTATAGTACCATATCAATATTCTTTTGTCTTTAAATTTACATAAGGTAAAAGTCAGTCTTTGTGGTCTATAGTTATGGAATTTGACAAATGCATAGTCATGTATCCACCACCTCAACAAGATACAGAAAAGTTTCATCATCCTAGAAAATTCTCTCATGCCATCCTATTGCAGTCAGTGAGCCGCCCTGCCCCAAGTGCTGGCAAAATAAAGCAAAACAAAAAAGCTCGAGTTGACTCCTGAGCAGGGTGAGAGGTAAGGATTTGGTTCCCTTTTTCTACAAATGGATAATCAGTTTTCCCAACACCATTTGTTGAAAAGGCTGTCTTTTCTCCAACATATGTGTCTGGCACCTTTGTCAAAAATCAATTGACTATAAGTGTGTGGATTTGTTTCTGTATCTTCTATTCTGTTCCATTGGTCTATGTGTCTGTTTTTGTGCCAGTACCACGCTGTTTTTATTACTATATCTATGTAGTATAATTTGAAGTTAGGAATTGTGATGCCTCCTGCATGGTTCTCATTGCTGAGAATTGCTTTTACTATTCTGGGTCTTTTGTTTCTCCATATGAAATTTATGACTGATTTTTCTAGGTGTAGGTAAAATGACATTGGTATTTTCATAGGGATTGCATTGACTCTGTAGATCACTTTTGGTAGAATGGCCATTTTGGTAATATTTATTCTGCCTATCCAAGAGCAAGGGAAATCTTTCCATCTCCTAAGATCTTAAATTTCTTTCTTTAGTGTTTTATAATTTTCATTGTAGAGGTTTTTTTTTTTACCTCCTTGGTTAGGTATTTTATTGGTTTTGAGGTTATTGTGAATGGAATTGTTTTCTGAATTTCTTTCTCAATGGATTCACCCTTGGCATATAGGAAAGCTACTGATCTTTTTAGGTTAATTTTGTATCCCACTACTTCACTGAATTTGTTAATAAGCTCTAGTAGCCTTTTGGTTGAGTTTTTTGGGTCTTGTCAATATAGGATCATGTCATCTGCAAATAGAGGTAATTTTAATTCTTCTTTTCCTATTTGAATTCCTTTGATGTCCTTCTCTTGTCTTATTGCTCTGGCAAGAGTCTCAAGGACTATTGAAAAGGAGTGGTGTTAGTGGGCATCCTTTTCTTGTTCCTGATTTTAAAGGGAATCCCCGCAGTTTTTACCCATTCAATATGATGTTGGCTTTAAGTTTATTGCATATTGCCATAATGATATTGAGGTACATTCCTTCAAAGACCTGGAAGTTAGACCAGAGACTTTGAAGCTACTAGAGGAGAGCATAGGTCCAACACTCCAATATATAGGTACAGGTAGAAATTTCCTCAACAAGACCCTCAAAGTTCAGGAAATTAAAACAAGAATTAATAAATGGGATGGCATTAAATTAAAAAGTTTTTGCTCATCAAAAGAAACCATCAAGTCTAGAGAGAATGCCTACAGAATGGGAGATCTTTTCCAGTTATCCCTCTGATAGAAGACTAATATCTAGAATATACAAAGAACTTAAAAGATTTTACACTGAAAAAACAAATATACCAATCAAGAAATGGGCAATTGAATAGACACTTCACAAAAGAAGAGATACAAATGACCAATAAATACAAGAAAAAAAGTTCAACATCAGGGAGAGGCAAATCAAAACTACACTGAGATTCCATCTAACCCCAATCAGAATGGCAATCATCAAGAAGTAAAAATATAATAAAAGTTGGTGAGGATGTGGAGAAATTGTAATTCTTCTACACTGTTGGTAGAATGATCTCCATAGTTCAGCCACTATGGAGATCAGTGTGGAGATTCCTCAGAAAACTGGGAATGGATCCACCATATGATCCAGCTATACCACCAGCTATACCATTCCTGGGTATCTTTCCAAAGGGGTTGAAACCAGAAAACTACAGTAATATATGCATACCCATATTCATAGTAGCACAATTCACAATAGCCAAATTATGGAACCAACCTAGGTGTCCATCAACAGATTAACAGATTACAAAATTATGGAATATCTACTCAATGGAATTCTATTAGGTAATAAAGAAGAACAAAATTATGTCATTTGCAAGAAAATGGAAGACCTGGAGAACATTATGTTAAACAAGATTAGCCAGACACAGAAAGTGAAGGGTCATATGTTTTCTCTAATATGGGGAAGATAGGGAGCAATGGGGATAACAGTGGGACTCCAGATAATGGAGGAGAAACCTCAGTAGAGCCGGGGAGGTGGTCTAAGGGAAGAGGAAGGGGAAGAGTGAGGTTCATTGAAGGAATTACTACCATTGGCTATGTGTACATATGTGAAAATACCAATGTCAATCTCAGTGCTCTGTATGGGGAAGGGGAGGCAGACAGAGGGTGGGGGTGGCCCACCAAGTGCTGTGTGCATGTATGTCACTGTGAACATGATTTGCATTATGATGTGAGACTATAATGTACTAATAAAGGCATATCAAAAGAAATCTGATCTATTCTCTAACTGTATAGTTATGCTATTTACAAAATGTCAGACAAATGAAATAATATAGTATGCAACCCTTTGGCTCTAATTTATTCCATTTGGTAAAATGTATTGAAGATGCATCCATGCTGTGTATGTATGAATAATTTTATTGGCAAATGGTATTGTATTTATTGGCAACTGGATGCACCACAATAGGTTTACTCACTGGTTGAAGGATATTTGGGTTGTTTCTAGGTTTTAGAAATTATCAATAAAGATAATATAATTATTTGCATACAAGTGTTTGTTTAAATGTTTTTACTTTATTCAGGAGCAATATTGCTGGGTGACCTAGTAAACATATGTTTAATTTTATAAAAAACTGAGAAACTGTTTTCCAAAGTGACTTTACCATTTTATTTTGCCACCAGCAATGTAGAAGAATTCTAGCTGTTCTGCTTCCTAATAAGAGCAGTCTTTTTTTAAATTTTAGACTTTCTAATACATGTGCAGTGGAATTTTATTTTATTTTTTTGCATTGTATTTTCCTAATAACTAATCATGCTCAGCATCCTTTGATGAACTTATTTACCATCTGAGCTGCTTCTTCTTCTACTGCTACTACCACTACTTTTTTTTTTTTTCATTCTAGTACTTGGAGTTGAACCCAGGGGCATTCCACCTCAGAGCCATACTCAGCCCAATTTTATTTTTTGTTTTGAAACAGGGTTTCCCTAGGTTGTTGAGAGTCTTGCTACTTGCTGAGGCTGTCCTGGAACCTGAGATCCCATGTGCAGGGATAACAGGCATATGCCACCGTGCCCAGCTTGAGTATCTTCTTAAGAAACTATCTGTTCAAACATTTTGCCTATTTCTTGTTTGGTTTGTATATTTTTAGTGAGTTTAGTGGACTTTAAAAATATATTCTATGATGCCAGGCGTGGTGGCACACACTTGTAATCCCAGTACTTTGGGAGGCAGAGACCGGAGGATCCTGGTTCGCGACCAGCCTCAGCTCTCTCTCTCTGTCTCTCTGTCTTTCTGTCTCTCTCTCTCTCTACCTAGTGAGGCCCTCCGCAACTACGTGAGACCCGGTTTCAAAATAAAGTATAAAAAATAGGGCTGGGGTTGTAGCGCGGAGGTAGAATGCCCCTTGGTTCAATCCCCGGTACCCCCCCCAAAAAAAAAATATATATATATATTCTATGTATAAATCCTTTGATATTTAATTTACCAATGTTTTCTCTCCTTTGTTGACTGAATTTTGATTTAATTAATAATTTCCTTTCAAAAGCAAAAGTTTCTATAATTTTGATGAAATCAAATTTATCAATATTCTTTTATAATTTATGCATTTGGTATCATATCTGAAAACTACTAGCCCAATCCAAAGTCACAAAGGTTCTATCCTTTGTTTTTTCTTCTATAATATGATTCACATTTAGGTCAATGATAAATATTGTCTTAAATTATGTATAAGATGAAGATAGTTCAGAGTAGACGACCTTGCCTTGATCCTTATCTTAGTGAGAAAGCATTTAGTCTTTCATCATTAAATATTAAGTAGATGTAATTGTTTCATGGAAGTCTTTGTCAAGTTGAGAAAATTATTTCTAGTTATCTGAAAATTAATTTTTTTCTTGAATAAGTACAAACATTTTAATGATTTATTTGCATGTAAAAATAATCATATATGTTTATTGTTGTTAATTCAGTAAATTATATTGTTTAGCTTTTTCAGTTGTACAGCCAGCTTTTCAAGGGATAAACCATACTTGGGCATGTTCTATTATTTATATTTTGCTGTATGTGTTACTGAAAATGTGTTGAAAGATCTTCCAGTCTATGTTTGTAAGTAGTATTGTTTATATCTTTAGCTATGACATTAGGGTATTGATAGCTGCATAAAACTAATTAGGAGTTTCCTTACTCATCCATTTTCAGAAAGAATTTGTGTGCATTTGGTGTTACTTTGTTCTCAAAAGTTTAATGGGCATGTGCTCCTAAAGTTTTATATATGGGTGATTTTTAATTATAAATTCACTTTCTTGTAATTGAATATATTGAATATTCAAATATTATAATCTTGGAAATTTTTATTTTTAAAGGAAATTACCCATTCAATCTAAACTATTGAATTGCCACATTTTTTATTTCCTTAGTAGCTATTTCCTTAGTAGCTATTCTGTTTTTCCTTAGTAGCTATTCTGTTTTTCTTAGAAGTGCAGTAATGTTCTATCTTTCATTTCTGACTTTGGTAACTTGTGCCATCTCTTTTTTTATTCTTCATCAGTCTGGTTAATCTCTATTGATTTCAGTGATCTTTTAAAACATCATCTTTTTGTTTCATTAATTTTTGTCAATTGATTCACCATTATAAATTTTCCTGACATCCACTCTTTTTTTATTTTCATAATTCAATTTACTTTAGCTATCTGTTCTTCATTTTCTATCTTTTTTAGATTGAAGTTTACAGTATTGACTTTGGACATTTATTCTTTTATTACAGTTGTTCCATTTTCTTCTGGCTTGCATAGTTTCAGACAAACAGTCTGTAATAATTCTTATTTTTGTTTCTTAGTAGAAATACATGTTATCTCTTATTGCTTTTTAGATTTTCTCTTTCCCTCAGGTTTTCATCATTTGATTAGGATGTTGTTTTATATGGGTTTTGTTTGTTTATCCTATAATGTGATTATTAACCTCTTGGATTTGCTATTGTATTATAGGTACCTTTTATGGGACCCATAATATCCATATATGAAACCATTTAATATTGTTCCACATATCACTTAGGGTCTATTTATCTGTTTGTGTGGTTGTTTTGTTTTTTTTTTGTTTGTTTGTTTGTTTTTTAACTTTTTATGTTCATTTATTGGTGCATTGTAAATTATAATTATACATTTTGATATATGTCAGGGTATGAACATCATACATGCACACATTGCACATTTAGCCCTCCCTCCAATCCCACCCTATTCCCTCCCCCTTCCCTCCCTTTCATGCTCCAGATAGTGATTGAGTCTTATAGGTTTGTGTATGTACATCA
>PVJS01018270.1:0-25140 GCA_004027185.1 Glis glis | reverse complement strand
GGGAAGGGGAAGGGCAAGAAACAAGTGAGTCAATGGAATTATAAACAATGTGTACATATGAGAATATACCAACATCATTCTCGGTACTCCATATGGGGGATGCGGGGGGACACTAAGAGCTGTGTGCATGTATGTTAACATCAAATTGATATTCATTGTGATGTGAGACTACAAAGCACCAATAAAAGAAAAAAAAATGAAAAAGGGCTAAGGGATATAGCTTGGAGGTAGAAAGCCCCTGGGTTTCATTCCTATTATATCAGCCATCAAGCTATATAGATAGAAAAGCAAAGGGAGGAAGGGAAGAAGATGGGGGAACCAGAGAGAATGAGAATAGAACTTATGTATCTTTTTAACATCATATACATGAAAACACAAACTATCTCTTATAGGTAAATGACCGCTGTTTTTACTGTAAAGCTATAAGACTCTCCAGCTTGCTTGCATGCTTTCTTTATTTATTTTGTGCTGCTGGGTATTGAACTCAGGAGCATTCTACCTCTGAGCTATTCCCTCTGCCCTATTTTATTTTTTGTTTTGAAACAGGGTCTTGCTAGGTTGCTAGAAGTCTCCTTACATTGCTGAGGCTGTCCTCAAACCTGCGATCCTTTTGTCTCAGCCTCCCAAGTACTGGGATTACAGGCGTACCCCACCATGCCCAGCTCCCTCCAGCCTTCTTGATAATAAATTTTATTCTAGGTTCTGATCAGATTTAGACTTTCTACAATGTAAGGTATGATTTCTAAAAACAAGAATATATAGATTTAGGCACATGCTGTCCAGGGCAACAAAGAGTCTTTCAGTTATGCCAAGGCAAGTCTTTTCCTGTTAGCCTGGTATTTTCTGTGTCACTAAAAGTCTTATGCTTGTCACTAAGTTGTCACAGTAAGCATCAGTGGCATAGTTTATGCACACAGAAGAGGGAAGTGGAAAAAACTATCGAACAGAACACTCTGGGATACAACTCTGAAATAATTACAGCACTCTGAAGTGAGAAGAACGAGAATCATCAGAGGGAGGTATTATTACAATCTCTCACTCTGTACAGTAATATGTGTAAAAATTGGGGGTCAGGGTTGGGAGGTGAAGAAATGGAATGTTATGATGCTTGTGCTACCCCTAGGTGAGATCATGAGCTTCACAGGATCACCCATGTATTCACCCAGTGCAGTCAAATCACTTCGGAAGACAATGATTTTTAGCTCATTACTATTCTCAACTAACAAACTTGGAGATGGAATTTCACACTTATAGATTAACAGTACAGTTTTCCAACAAGACAGGTGAGCCCATAGATGGTTTTCTTTACAACAAAAAGTATCACTTGTCTTGTGAACATAGAACCAACAGAAAGTATTAAAAGTTATAGATTGTCACAGTTGGTTTTAGTATTTTGAATTTAACATGAACCCTAGGACATTGAAATTGAAGAAAATATTTTTATGGTACTATGGATTGAATCCAGGGGTGCTCTATCACTGAACTCTATCTCTAGCCTTTCATAAAAAATATTACTTTATTTTTTGATCTTGAGATAGGATCATGCTAAGTTGCCCAGACTGTCATCAAACTTTCAATCCTCCTGCCTCAGCCTCCCAAATTGCTGGGATTACAGGCATGCACCACTCTGCCTGACAAGAAAAGATTCCTTAAAGATGAATCTGTCAAAAAGATATAAACAGTTCTGGTAAGGACATGTAGCTTAAATTCTCAATAAGTCATTATTTGTTCCTAAATATCCCATAGAGCATCCATTCGTATGTCTGTGTGTATGTGGTACTGGGGATTGAACCCAGGGCTATTCTAGCTCTGAGCCACAACCCTTTTTATTTTTCATTTTGAAACAGGGTCTCTCCAAGTTTTTGAGGGTCTCACTAAGTTCCTGAGGCTGTCCTTGAACCTGCGATCCTCCTGTCTCAGCCTCCCAAGTATTGGGATTACAGGCGTGCATCACCACGTGTGGCTTAAATATCCATTCTTATTTTAAATATGTAAAATATTAATAGTTATGCCTAAAAATCATCCAAAAAATATACTTTCTGGTTCTTTGGAAATACATAATTTTCAGTTAAAGAAAACAAAAAATTTAGCCTGTGAATTTTATGCATTAAATTATTGAATTTTTCACAAATAATTAAGCATGCCCCTTTGCTATGGTTTGGATACAGTTTGAGCATGTCCCCCAAGTCTTCAAGTATTGAAATTTGACCTGACTTACAGTGTTTAGAGGTGGGGACTTTGGGAGGTAAGGATTAAATAAAATCATTAGGGTGGAGACGCCATGGTTGAATCCTAGTGGTTTTATTTTTTTTTATTTTTTTTATTTTTTTTGCGGTGCCAGGGATTGAACGCAGGGGCGTTCTACCTCCGCGCTACGCCCCCGGCCCTATTTTTTATACTTTATTTTGAAACCGGGTCTCACGAAGTTGCAGAGGGCCTCACTAAGGAGAGAGAGAGAGACAGGGAGAGAGAGAGAGAGAGAGAGAGAGCTGAGGCTGGCCGCAAACCCAGATCCTCCGGTCTCTGCCTCCCAAAGTACTGGGATTACAAGCGTGCGCCACCATGCCCGGCATCCTAGTGGTTTTATAAGAAGAGGGAGAGAGGCCAGATGAAGCACACACACACGTATGCATTCCTTGTCTCTTGTTATGCAATGCACTGCACCGCCTCAGGACTCTGCCAGCGAGAAGGCCATCACCAGATACAGTCCCTCACCTTGCACTTCCAGAAGCTGAGCCAAAACAAACCTCCTTCTTTTGTAACTCACCTGGTCTGCGGTACTGTGTTGTTGGCAACAGAAAACATACTAATATGCCCTTTCTACTTGTTCTAGCTTCAAGTTGAAGGTTGATGTAGAAGGCACTGGTTAGAAATTGTGCAAACTGTTGCCAATCTAATCTACTTAAAAAATTATTTTCAACAATGAGTCTCTATTTCTAACCACCTCCAGTCTGAACTATTTCTCAGGGTTCTAGAGTCTCTATATCTGGGCCTAATTTTCCTACTTTATTCCCAGTAATCTTGAGTGCTCTTCTCTTCTGGTTGGGCTTCATTCATTCATTCATTCAATAAATGTCTGTTGAACGCTTACCATATGGAAAGTACCACAATGAATTGATGGCACAGGTTCCAGAATCAAACAGATTAGATTAAATATGGGTTTTCAATGACACCTTAACAAAATTTAAAGTAGAACACACTACAAATGTAGACAGCTATGAAAACAAGGCAAATTACATAAACCCACTACTATTAGCATATTTCTCAGACTACATACAAAAAGACATAAAATTCACTTTTCCAAAGGTTCATAAGGATAGCATTATCCAAAGGAAAGACCTACTGTGGTGGCAGACATATAGCACAAAAATTAACTTTGACAGACGGGCATGGTGGCACACCACTGTAATCTTAGTACTTGGGAGGCTGAGACAGGAGGATAGCAGGTTCAAGGCCAGCTTCAGCAATTTAGCAAGACTCTAAGTAACTTAGTGAGACCTTGTTTCAAAATTTAAAGGGCTGGGGGTATAACTCAGAGGCAAAATGCCCCTGGGTTCAATCCCCAGTACCAAAATAATAACAATAATGATAATAATAACTTTGACAAACAACACAGGTTAACCCTGGACTCACTTATCATTATTTTGACATAATTTTATCAACAGAGGATCCTGGAATGATATACAATCTTGAGTACAACACAACCTGACATTGTGGGACACAAGAATACCAATATATGTAGCTTCAGACATATCGCTTCAATCTTGCTACATTAGCCAAGCCTCACCAGGACCCTGGTGTATATACAGAGGATGCTGGAATGACATACACTGCATGAGAACAACACACCGGAAACCACAGTGGATGAAAAGACTCACATTACCTGCACCAAAACTTTACTAACCCAATCTATTTGTACCCTGAATGCACTTCCCAATTAGAATACTCTACAGACCAACACCAACAAGGATCCACATAAAATTGAGGAAGGATGATTTTATCACAGCCAAAGCAATGCCTCTCTGTACAATGTTCAAAGAATATAAAATACCTTCACATAACCTACGTGAACTACCACCATTGAAAATATCACTTGAGAAAACCCCTGCAATTTACAGTACTACTACTTGGCAAAGTAGCAAATTCAGCAATTTCAGGGATACAGGAAGCAGAAATTCAGGAAATTAAGATAAATTTATTTGACTTTACACATAATTGAGGAGCTTTCCAACAGTCAACAGCACATACAGTAGCAACACAGTCTATTTAACTCAGCAAATTTATGCCCCATTACAAAAACAGAAGGATTGGAAGGAATACCAAGAACAATTCAAATACAGCTTAAACCATAAGGCGGACATCATGAAAACTAACTTACAAACTCTCAGGTTCTATGTAATTCAAAACAGGCTTCAAACACAATGTAATAGAATGCAACAGCCACTAGACAGTGCATGCCACGACATTAGAAATAGCATAAAAAGTCAATCTTTTTGCACTGAGAGTTTTTATCAACCAGCAATAGTACAAACTGACCCACCCAGGCCTTCTGAATGCTCAACATCAGGAGATTGCTCACTACACATTGTTCAACTCTCAGGAGGAACTTCACTGATACCTTATCCCACCACAGCATACCATAAACATGCAAAGATCATAAATATCAAATTTCAGCTAGAGGAGACCATTTATCCATATCAGGATATTATATGTACAAAGAAATGATACATAAATGGCCATCCTCAGTGGCCAGGCATAGTGGCACATGTATAATCCCAGTATTTGGAAGGCTGAGACAGGAGGATCACAGATTCAAGGCCAGCAGCACACAGTAACTTAGTGAGACCCTGTTTCAAAACAAAAAATAAAATAAAGCTGGGGTGTAACTCAGAGGTATAATGCCCCTGGATTCAATCCCTAGTACCAAAAAGAAAAAGTGGTCATTATTAGTGTATTATATATTTAAGGAGATTACCCCAACCATAGATTATTACTTCATAAATATAGCAACTATCCTACATATGTTAGAGATATAGGGAATTTTGTATGGATATGCCATCAATCTAACACCAAAGTACAATATTATAATCATATCTCAGGATCAAATTATAAACTCAGAATGTGTGAAGTTGACAAATGTAATCAATGTTACTATGAGCAGAATTTTTATTTTATTTTATTTTTGCTTGTGGTACTGGGGACTGAACCCAGGGGCATTTTACCTCCGAGTTACACCCCCAGCCCTATTTTTTACTCTTTATTTTGAAACAGGGTTTCACTAAGTTGTGGAGGGCCTCAATATGTAATAGGCTGGCCACAAACCCAGATCCTCCGGTCTCAGCCTCCCAAGTAGTGGGATTACAAGTGTGTGCCACCGTGCCTGGCTATGAGCAGAAATTTTTACCTAGCCTCCTATCCCCAAGAATTGTCATGTAGGGACCTACCTGAATCAAGGCATGGTAGTATCCAGTGGGTCAACATGACATACGTGGACAAAACAAACCAGGAGGAACTCAAAACAGCTTCTAATGCCTTCCACAAACAATTGGCGAATGTGAAGAATTCAACTGAGCTCGCGAAACATGAAGTTGCAGTACGAAATCAAACTCCATTACACTAGCAAAAGATATTGAAGGCATACTTGCAAAATGCTCATTCTTCCAAGTAATTGGCAAATCCTTCAAAGTGCACACACACCATGCACAGGTTCATGGTCTGACTGGAACCCTCTGACCTAAATTAGGACTGGTTGTTTAAACGTAACCAGCACAACTTGGTCTCATCTAAAAGAAACATTGCTCTAATTGTTGGCAATAATATTTAGATTCTATTTGCTTTAAACTTGTGCCATTGGCTTCTCTAATGCATTGGGTAAAAAGAACAATTTGTGATTCCTCTTGTTCCAGAGCCCCTGGGCTCAGACACTCAGGAATCAGGTGGTAGATTGTGGAGAGCAGGCTGTGTCTCACTCTGAGCTACTCCAGGAGGTATAGAACAGCAGTTTTTAGGCTGTCTCTAACCCCAAGTTACTCCATGCTGTAAAGTAATAATTTGCCATGAGTCACTCCATTTTGAGTACAGGTGCTGAAGTAGGATGATCTACACCTTGTTTGTAGAAGTAAACAATCACCACCCACCCAGCACAACCATAAGGAACAAACTGATGAATAAGTTAATTATGCTAATACATAATGGCCACCTGTGAACTTAATAAAATCAGAAGGCCATGAAAAGGTGGACATGCCAAATCATAGCAGGAACACCAGACATGGGAGCTTATCGACCTCACCCGACCTAACCCCCTCACCTGAAACGCATAAAGGGAGGAGAACCCCAAGAATGGTCACCGTGGCGCACTGACCCTGTCACCTGGTCACTCATGGCAATCCTTGCCCAGAAAAATGGTCATAGCGATGAACCTCCAGTTCTCCATCCCTAAGCTTCAGCTCAGCACAGTTTCTCCTGCCCGTGACCCGTTCTCAAGCTGACATTTCAAGCTGACACTCTGAAACTGCTGGTCCAGTCCTTCTAGACTCTTGCCTTGACAACTCTGCAGGACTGGTTCTTTAAAACTCTTATCTGACCACCAACTGTGACAAGAACATCTGCTTGTTCTCTGCCTTGGCTCTGGACAAAGCCTCCTGACCCTCTGACCCATACTTTAACCCTTTCTTAGCCTTTCTGTAACCTATATATATATATATATTATTGTGTAAAGTGTGATGTGTAATGTGAGTGTTATTAGAAATTAAGATCAAAACAAAAGAACTAGTAATCAGGCATGCCACCAGTTGACTCAGGACTACTTGTTGAAGAGCAACCAATGAAAGTGGCATAGCTTATGTGTTTATTGCTATTCAATAAATTCTGACATTGTGGAAAGACCCTCTCCCCCCCCCCAAAAAAAAAGATATATGGGTTTTACCATTTACTGTGAGCTTCCTGAACCTTCCACTTACCTGTTTTCTTACTTGTCCAAATGGAATAATACAGTAAATTAAGTTTACTAAAAAGATTAAAAGGAATAAGATAGGCAGGCATGGTGGTGCACACCTGTAATACTAGTACATGGGAAGCTGAGACAGGAGGATCACAGGTTTGAGGCCAGCCTCAGCAACTTAGCGAGACTCTCAGCAACCTAGTAAGACCCTGTTTCAGAACAAAAATTTTTTTGAAAAAAATTGCTGGGGCTGAGACAGGAGGATCACATGTTTGTGGCCAGCCTCAGCTACTTAGTGAGGCCCTCTGCAACTTAGTGAGACCCTGTTTCAAAATAAAAAAAAAATAGAGCTGGGGGTATAGCTCAGAGATAGAATGCCCCTGGATTCAATCTCCAGAAAAATTCAATCTCCAAAAAAAAAGAAAGAAAGAAAAGGGAGAATAAGCTGAGCATGGTGGTGCACACCTGTAATCCCAGTATTTGGGAGGCTGAGATAGGAGGATCGCAGATTCAAGGTCAGCCTCTGCAACTTTGTGAGAACTTCAGCAATTTAGTGAGACCCTATTTAAAAATAAAAGGGGCCGGGCATGGTGGCGCATGCAGGCTTGTAATCCCAGTACTTTGGGAGGTGGAGACCAGAGGATCAGGGTTCAGGCCAGCCTCAGCTCTCTCTCCCTGTCTCTCTCTCTCTCTCTCTCTCTCTCTCTCTCTCTCTCTCTCTCTCTACTTAGTGAGGCCCTCCGCAACTTCGTGAGACCTGGTTTCAAAATAAAGTATAAAAAAATAGGGCCGTGGGTGTAGATCAGAGGTAGAACGCCCCTGGGTTCAATCCCCGGTACCGCAAAAAAAAAATAAAATAAAATAAAAATAAGTAAAGGACTGGGGTATAGCACAGAAGTAGAATTCCCCTGGGTTCAAACCCCAGTACCAAAAAAATATTTTAAAAGAAATAGTACACATCAAGTGTACAGAACAGTTCCTGACATATAGTAAGTAGTAAGCCATCAACAAGACATTAGATAATGTTATTAGGGAATTTACAATATAACAAGAAATTAAAACAAACTTGGGTAAGTGCTATTTAAGGGGAAGTGCAGGGTGTTATAACAGAGACAAACAAGGTATATTGTTAGGAAAGGTTTCCCAGAAAAAGGGACATTAAAGCTGAGCCCAAAAATTTAAGTAGGAGTCCATGTGTTGATAGGAGAGAGGATTGGTGAAGGCAAGGAGAGGTATAGGTGGAAAGGTCCAGGAATGCATCCACACTGTACTTCAGAAAAACTTGAAGAAATTCATTAGAGTGTAAAGCGAGAGAGGAAGCCACAGAACTGAGAATCCAGGTCAAAAGATACTTTAGGGGGTTTCAATTTCTTTAATACCAAGAGTAATAAAGAACGATGTGGGGATTTGAGGAAGAAAGGCAATCTGACCATATTTGGGCTTGAAAAATATGTGGCTAGAGAAGAGATACTGGATCAGAGGGCAAAGGGGATGACAGAAATAGGTCATGTGTCTACGGTCATGACATGCTCTGCCATCCTTCAAAGACAAGTAAATGCCATATATTTTGTAAAACCTTCCTTTGCTGCTCAAGCTCTCATTGACTACTTTCTTCCTTCTAAAATCAAATAACATCTTTTTTTTTTTTTACTCTGACAATGCACCCCTAATTCATAACCTCGCCGCAGGCTAGTGCCTGAGAACAGGAAGGTAAGAAGGAGAATGAGTCATCTGTCTTTCCAAGCAGAGCTCCAGGAAAGACTCTCACAAGCTCTAAAGGTGTTGCTGGTGGGATTTTCAGAAATCAGACTCTGATATTGAGTTTAGAATATCATGGAACAAAGGAATATCCATAGGACCAACACCTGTTGGAAAGAAAGAATGCGAAAGTGCAGAGAGAGAGAGAGAGAAGTCAGGCAACCTCTCCAGCTAACTCCATTAGAAGCTTTGGAGCTAGAATGGCCTTTCAGGTGGCGAGGTCTTTACCTCATATCAATCAGCTATTGGGTGTGGCACTTCTCAGATGGCTGTCTGAAACTGAACATTCCCTGAAAGTGCTGACAACTAAATGTGATTTGCCAATAGGCCCCTCAGCAGCTGAGGTCACAGTCCTTCACTGAAGAGAGAAATCCACATAATTATCACAATGCCCACCACACTGGGGTGAGATAGCTTGGGCCACTCATCTAAGAAACCTGATCAAACTCATCAAAATCCTCATCAGACTTTATACATAGCTATCTATTCATACCTCCTTGTAGGTATGGCCTTCTCAGAACAACAAGGATGGATTTTCATTGCAGATAGACCAGTAGAAAGGAGGATGGTAGAAGAAGAGGAAGAGGAGGAAGGAGAAGGAGAAAGTGTTAGTTTTTTCGTTGCTATGACAAAAATACCTGACAAGAACGATTTATAGGAGGAAAGGTTAATTTGGCTCACAATTTTAGAGGTTCAGTCCATGACTGGCTAGCTCCAAGGCAGAAACATCATGGTGACAGGGAGTGGTAGAGAAAAGTTGCTCAGGATAGCCAGGAAGCAGAGAAAGGGGGAGGGGAAAGAGAGAGAGGTAAAGATAGAGATATAAAGAGAGAGAGCGAGAGCGAGAACACACCAGGGACAGATATGTCCTCAAGGCTACACCCCCATTGACCCACCTTCTCTAGCCATGCCAGCCACACCCCACCTCTGAACTTTACTGCGCTGGGGACATACTTTCAACACATGAGCTTTGGGGAGGACAGTCCAGATCCAAGCCATAACAGAGAAGAAAACAGAGAATAAAGTCAGGCATGGTGGCACACGCCTGTAATCCTAGTACTCGGGAGACTGAGACAGAAGAATCACAGGTTTGAGGCCAGCCTCAGCAACACTGTGAGACCCTGTTTCAAAATAAAATAGGGCTGGGGGTGTAGCTCAGAGGTGGAATGGCCTTGGGTTCGATCTCCTGCACCACACATCAAAAGGAGGATACGGATACACACTTAACAAATCTCTTATTCTCATAATTTTTACAGTGGCTTTATTGCTCTCTCCTCCTTCTCCTTATTCTTATTGTTAGAAGAAGTTGTTTTTGAAGTTCAAACTAGATAGAACATTTTGAGGGAACATATCCAGGCATATATGTTAGACAGGCACCTGCTGTTAAAGGGCTATTATTATCAATTAACTAGATACGCAATGTTGTGAATTGTTTTTTTTTTTTTTTTGCAGTACTGGGGATTGAACCCAGGGGCATTCTACCTCTGAGCAACACCCCCAGTCCTATTTTTATTATTTATTTTGAAACAGGGTCTCACTAAGTTGCAGAGGGCCTCACTAAGTAGCTGAGGCTGGCCGCGAACCCATATCCTCCTGTCTCAGCCTCCCAAGTACTGGGATTACCAGAGTGTGCCACCACGCCTGGCGCAATGCTGTGAATTCTAAGAGCACTTACAGACTGACCTTTGCTTGAGCCCAGCATTCCACTGGGCTACAAAACAACTATATTACCCGATGTTTCCATTCTTGAGCCTCCTATAAAGTATATTTGGCTTACTAAATGGTATTCTTGAAACAGGAAGCAGATATTAACTGTAAATCAACAGTTGACTACATGATCTATTTTGCATCTGTAGTTCAAAGTTTTAAAAGAGGAATGTACTCCATTCTTAGAAGTTTATTATGCCTTTCAAATTACACAGATGAAATAGTTATGGCAGTCTCTCAACCCGTTTTGCTTCTTTGTAGGGGCCCTGGTACTCTTTAAGAGAAGAATGAGAAACTCAAGTTCTACCAAGCACTATTGAAACAGAAAAGCTGTGCTAGTATGAGACTGTGCATCCCCAAAGCCTTACACCTACTCAGCGGAAGCATAAAATCGAATCCACATTCAAGAGAATATTTATCAGAGAACTGTTCTTCCAGACACACATGGAGCAGTTCATGTATTTCATGATACTTTTCTGCCATTGCAATATCCAGATGGTCTTTTGATTCTCCCTGATCCAGATGTGTCAAAAAATATTTACTTATTTATTTATGGTACTGGGGATTGAACCCAGGGGCATTCCACCTCTGAGCTACACCCCCAGACCTTTTTATTTTTTGTTTTGAAACAGGATCTTGCTAGGTTGCTAAGAGTCTCACTAGGTTTTTGAGGCTGTCTTCGAATCTGTGATCCTCCTATCTCAGTCTCCCAAGTACTGGGATTGCAGGTGTGCACCGCTGCACTTGGCTTCAAAAAATTTAGACTCATATGATTGCCTGTGGTTGTTTTTTGTTTTGTTTTTGCCCTACGACTACTATATCATCTTAGGAAATCCTAGCAGATGTATCTTTGAGAGCCTTAAGCTCAAATGTCTATACTGGATTGTGTTGTGTGAATTTAAATAATGCTGAAAATGACACTTAACAAAATTTCTCTATGGTACTAGTTTGGAATTGTCCAAAAGAGGAACTGTGCAAAATTTGGAAGGTGAAAGTGAAGCAGAAGTCATTGCTCTGAAAAAGTCGGTGTGATCAGGCATGTGACAAACAGCACAGCGTTAGTTACCCTTTCCTCCCCTGCATTCTGCTCTTCTTTCCAACTGTCTGCCCTGCTGGCCAGCAGTGACCCCAGGTCCTCCACAGGGCAGTGGCTATATGAAGAAAATAACCTCCCAGAGGTTTCCAAAGACCTCACCGCACCTGCTCCCTGTGCTATCATTGCCCTTCAGCAATCTGAAGTACTTGGCTCCCTGCTCGTCGCTGCAAGCTGTGACTTGTGCATCAGACAGGTATTTAGAAAAGAATGGTTGATGATGACTTTTCTGAATCTCCGATTCCCTTCTTCATCTTGACCTCCTTTTCACCATTCCTTTCACAGTAAATCTCTTATTCTGATCATTTCTACCGTGACTCTATTGTCCTGACAGAATCCTGAATGGTACCTTTTCCAGGCCAGTACCTTAGAGAAACCAGATGTCATTGGTTTATAACTGGTACTAATTTCAAGACAGGAAAGAGCTTCTTACCTTAACTTTATCATACCAGTCCATCCACCTCCTCCCCTCATGATAAAGAGATATCTCCATCATCTGCATGGAGGAATCCCAGCCATAAGGGTACGTCAGGTAAAGGAAACTCACCCAGTGTGCTTATTTCTAAAGAATGTTGTCAGTGGGGCATGGTGATGCACGCTTGTAATCCCAGTACTTGGGAGGCTGAGACCAGAGGATCCAGGTTCGTGGCCAGCCTCAGCAACTTAGTGAGGAGGCCCTCTGCAACTTAGTGAGACCCTGTTTTAAAATAAAGAATAAAAATAGGGCTGGGGGTATAGCCCTATTTGGAGGTAGAATTTCCCTGGGTTCAATCCCCACTACCGCAAAAAAAAAAAAAAAGAAAGTTGTCCATGCCAATACTTAATCGCACCATGTGAGACTGAACATGCTCACTGTAAATGCTGTCTTTAAACACTTTAACACTGTAAATCCTGAATATATATAAATATATCTTTAAAAATCTGTATATATGTATATATTATTTATTTATTTTAAAGTGTGTGTGTGTGTGTGTGTGTGTGTGTGTGTGTGTGTGTATGTGTTACTGGAGATTGAACCCAGGGGCACTCTACCACTGAGCTGCACCCCCAGCCCTTGTTTTATTTTTTTATTTTGAAACATGATCTTCCTAAATTGCTGAGACTGATCTTGAACTTGTGATCCTCCTATCTCAGCCTCCCAAGTACTGGGATTCCATGTGTGTGCCACCACACCCGGCTTAAAGCCTGGATACATGAACTTAACAGGCCTTAGGACTCTCCCATGACCTGATGCGCTTGACAAGGAGCAGCACAATGATAAAGAGAGCTAAGTGCATTTTAGATGCAGCACGTCATATTCTTCTGGGGAGTAAAATGTCACATCATGTATGCAGCAGGCATAAGTACGAGGCAAGAAGAATGGATAAATTTATTGATGGGTAAGGCTATTCATGCCTGAAAGTCTTTTCTAGAAGACTGACAAGGCCCTGAAACCACAGGTAGAGGTGGAAAACTTCCTCATGTAGCACTAATAGGCAAACATTTGGGGCCGCGTCTGAGAGAGCTGCAGAGCAACAGGACCCAACCCTGAAGAGTCCAGGTGCTGCATCACTCAAAATGAAGCCCAGACACCTGAGTTAAGTCAGGTAAGAGTACTGGCCTGGCTGGCCGTTCAAGACCCTGAACATAACTCTTAAGGATGCCTGACAATCCCTTTTCTTTTCTTTCCTCTCCTTTTCTTTTTGTGTGTGTGTGTCGGGGGGCGGTACTGGAGACTGAACCCAGGGACATTTCTACCTCTGAACTACACCCTCAGCCCTATTTTATTTTATTTTGTTTTATTTTATTTTATTTTATTTTATTTTTGCGGTACCGGGGATTGAACCCAGGGGCATTCTACCTCCATACTACACCCCCGGCCCTATTTTTTATACTTTATTTTGAAACCGGGTCTCACGAAGTTGCGGAGGGCCTCACTAAGTAGAGAGAGAGAGAGAGAGGGAGAGAGAGGGAGAGAGGGAGAGAGAGAGAGCTGAGGCTGGCCGTGAACCCGGATCCTCCAGTCTCCGCCTCCCAAAGTACTGGGATTACAAGTGTGCGCCACCATGCCCGGCTTTTATTTTATTTTTGAAACAGGGCCTTACTAAGTTGCAGAGAGCCTCGCTAAATTGCTGAGGCTGGCCACGAACCTGCAATCCTCCTGTCTCAGCCTCCCAAATACTGGGATTACAGGTGTGCACCAACATGCCCAGCTGCGATCCTTTTTCTGATGAAACTTTCTGATACATTATACTACACAAAGAATTTGCACCTAGAAGCATAGCAGGCTCAGAATGTTCTAGGAAAAGTTGGACGTGGTGGCGCACGCTTGTAATCCCAGTACTTTGGGAGGCGGAGACTGGAGGATCCAGGTTCGCGGCCAGCCTCAGCGCTCGCTCTCTCTCTCTCTCTCTCTCTCTCCCTCTCTCTCTCTCTCTCTCTCTCCCTCTCTCTCTCTCTCTTTCTCTCTCTCTACCCAGTGAGGCCCTCTGCAACTTCGTGAGACACGGTTTCAAAATAAAGTATAAAAAATAGGGCCGGTGGTGTAGTGCAGAGGTAGAACGCCCCTGGGTTCAATCCCCGGTACCGCAAAAAAAAAAAAAAGAATGTTCCAGGAAAAATTATACTTTGATTTTTCAGAGTTTAGTAAGAAGCCAGCCACCATGATTTATCCTAGCCCTTCCCATTCATGAAGGCTTGGCATAATTCTTAGGGCTTTCTCCAAGATGGGACAGACACAAAGTATCCTTTATACTGGATGGTATTCAGCTTTAGCCCTGCTGTCTTGCTGATGAAGAAAGTGTTCCATCTCCACAATTAATCATTCTTGTGTTTCTACAGTGGGTCCTTCAAATCCCCCCCCCCTTTTTGCGGTACTGGGGATTGAACCCAGGGGCATTCTATCTCCGAACTACACCCCCAGCCCATTTTTTATTCTTTTTTTTTTTGCGGTACCGGGGATTGAACCCAGGGGCATTCTACCTCCGCACTACACCCCCGGCCCTATTTTTTATACTTTATTTTGAAACCGGGTCTCACGAAGTTGCGGAGTCTCACTAAGTAGAGAGAGAGAGAGAGAGAGAGAGAGAGAGAGAGCTGAGGCTGGCCGCGAACCTGGATCCTCCAGTCTCCACCTCCCAAAGTACTGGGATTACAAGTGTGCGCCACTACGCCCGGCTTATTCTTTATTTTGAAACAGGGTCTTACTAAATTGTGGAGGGCCTCACTAAGTAGCTGAGGCTGGCCGCGAACCCAGATCCTCCAGTCTCAGCCTCCCAAGTACTGGGATTACAAGCGTGTGCCACCATGCCTGACCCTTCAAATCCTTATATGTTCTAATTTACCCCTTTCCTACTCACTGTCCAAAAATGAGTTTTAAACACAATGATCTGCCAAACGCAGAATGACAACTTTCATGGCTACATATCAAATAAACACTATGACTAAGTCATTCATCTTACAACAAAAAAATTTGCCTATAACAAACTTTTACATACCCCTTTTCCAGAAAATATGGATTCATTCCCATTGCCTTCCTTCATGCCTAACACAAAGAGTTCCCTTTGCCACAAGTCATTTCCTGGAAGACAGACAAAACAACCCAAAGGAGCTATGGACATTGCCTGATAGAAGGATTCTGTGGTTTTCAATATCCACTGCACCCAGGCCCTGTGGCACACGAGTCTTCAGTTTCCATATCCAGCATTGTCCAAACCTTCCCACATGCGGGTTGCCAACTTCTATGTCCAACCACCCTGGTCAGAGCCTCTCATTGCATCCCACTGTCTGCCTCTCTCAAAGAATTTCACTATGCCTCCCATTGTACGACAAATTGTATGACCATCCATCGTCTACCCACCATCATCACTCCCTTCCATTTCCTTCCTTCAGATCAGTACCCTCCCCTTCTCTGCCTTCCAAACTTTAGTATAGAGCTCAGTACAGAAGCCAAGATCTGTCCAGAAATGTCCATTATATCCTTGGAAACTTCTCTGCGCTCTCCCTCTACTCCCTTGTTTTAAACTGAAATTTGACTGTCTACTTCCCCTCAGACCCTCTTAAGTACGTTTGTTGGCTGGTGATGAGGACATTCTTGTTTGATGGCTTCCATTTTTTTAGTGAAATAGGAGAGACTACCGTCTTCTAAAAGTGATCAGGTAGGTGGGGTGTCAGAGATTTGAGTAAAATGTTATCTTCCCTTTCTAATTCATCAGCAAGTGCTATTAATCATATTTTGAAATTTATCTTGAATTCAACTACTTCTAGCTACCTCCCCTACTAACCCAGTGTTCTAAGCCAGCATTGTGATCTCCTTGGTCTTCAACTTAATGATTTTTATGTGACTCTAGTTCTAGAGCAGTGGAGTAAGAAAATTACTAATTTTAGAAAAGAGTGATCAGGGAATAAAGGGGATCACAAAATCGTGTCATATAAAATGTGAGTGACGTGCCGGGCGTGGTGGTGCACGCTTGTAATCCCAGTACTTTGGGAGGCAGAGACTGGAGGATCCGGGTTCACGGCCAGCCTCAGCACTCTCTCTCTCTCTCTCTCTCTCTCTCTCTCTCTCCCTGTCTCTCTCTCTCTCTCTCTTTCTCTCTACTTAGTGAGGCCCTCCGCAACTTCGTGAGACTCGGTTCCAAAATAAAGTATAAAAAATAGGGCCGGGGGTGTAGCGCAGAGGTAGAATGCCCCTGGGTTCAATCCCCGGTACCACAAAAAAAAAAAAAAATGTGAGTGACGAAAAAGAAAAAAAATGTTTATCTAAGGATGAATAAAATTTAGAGGGAAAAAGATTCCCTATCAACAGCTGTGTTAAAATCCTTAGCGTGGTCCACAGGCCCCAAATGATCTGCCTCCTGCTTACTTTTCCAGCCTTATCTTGCAAATATTTTTCCACTTTCTTGTTTCAGCTCTTTTCACATAAATTGATATGATACCTCCTTTCTAAAGATCTTTTGTACATATATTCCTTTGGTGTGCAATATTCATCTCTATGTTTTTTGCCTACTTCCTACCATAGATCTCTGTTCAGAGAAAGAGCTATTGTTGATACATTTTGCAATCTATTCTCTCAGTCAAAAGTGTGATTGTTTTCCCTCCTTCCTTAACTCCGGGAAGTCCCACTCCCCCAAACAAAGTTCCTAGTTCAGGTTTCCCTTGTAGTAGTCATTCTATGTGTGTGCCTAGCACCGTAGGCTAATATTAGCTTCAAACACATGTGTTTGTTGTTGTACTGGGGATTGAACCCCAAGGGCATTCTACTTCCTAGCTATACTCCCAAAACTTTTCATTTTTATTTTGAAACAGAATCTTGATAAGTTGCTGAGGATCTTGCTAAATTGCTGAGGCTGGCCTTGAACCTGTGATCCTCCTGTCTCAACCTCCCAAGTATTGGAATTACAGGCATGTGCTACCACATCCAGCTAAAAAACTATGTTTTGCTAATCATTTTCTCACCTAACATAATGTTTGGTACATAGCAGCTACACAACAAGTACTAGGTGAATGAAGGAAAAACCATCCTTATGTTGGGTAAATTACTAGATTTCGACTCAGATGCCCAAATTAAATACACACACACACACACACACACACACAGAGAGAGAGAGAGAGAGAGAGAGAGAGAGAGAGAAACAATAATAAAAACAAAAACAGATATGTGATATAAATGAATGAATAAGTCTAAGAATAGGAATTTGTGAAAACTGTGGGGAATTGAAGACAGCATGCCTTATATAAAGGCATTCAAAATTCTAACAACTTTAAAATGTCATGATGACAAAATACAACAGGTTTATATTACAGATTCAGCCATAGGACAACATTTTTCTTAAATAAATTCACATATTCATTGTATATTCATTACAAATGATATTATAGATGACATTTAAGGCCATGAGAAAATGGAAAATGGTCACATATATTGTTTTTAGAAAAGCATACTAAATATAGCAATGGCAGTCTCATTTTGTTTAAAAATACACAGAGAAAGCACTGTGTAAAGATTTGTACTAAAATGTCAACAGTGGCTATCTCTAGCTGATAGAATTATATGGCCTTCTGGGTGTGCTATTTTGTATTTTCTCAGTGTTCTACAATGAGCATATATTATTTGTTTTTGTTTGGTTTTATTCGTTTTTAATTGGTGGCTTATGATTATTATATAATACTGGGATTTGTTGTTATATATTTGTACATGCACATACATAATTTGGTCAATTTCATTTCCCACTACCTCCCCTTTTCCTCCCCCCAGTTCCCTTCCTCTACTTTACTGGTTTTTCTTCTATTTTCATGAGATTTCACCTCTCTGCCCCACACTTATTTTCTTTTTTTCTCTTTAGCTTTTACATATAAAAGAATACATATGAGCCGGGCGTGGTGGCGCACGCTTGTAATCCCAGTACTTTGGGAGGCGGAGACCGGAGGATCCGGGTTCGCGGCCAGCCTCAGCTCTCTCGTTCTCTCTCTCCCTGCCTCTCTCTCTCTCTCTCTCTCTCTCTCTCCTTAGTGAGGCCCTCTGCAACTTCGTGAGACACGGTTTCAAAATAAAGTATAAAAAATTGGGCCGGGGGCAGAGCACGGAGGCAGAACGCCCCTGTGTTCAATCCCCGGTATCGCAAAAAAAAAAGAATACATATGACCCTTGACTTTAAGTCTGGCTTTTTTTCACTTAATATAATTCTCGCCAGTTCCACCCATTTTCCTGCAAGTGACATAATTTTGTTCTTCTTTATGACTGAATAAAACTCTATCATGTATCCCTCGGTGTATATATACCACAATTTCTTTATCCATTCATCTGTTGACAGAAACCTAGGCTTGTTCCATAAATTGGTTATTGTGAATTGTGAATTGCTATAAACATGGGTATGCATATATCACCATAGTATTCTGACCTTGTTTGGGATGCCAAGGAGTAGTATAGCTGATTCATATGGTGTTTCCTGTCCTAGTTTTTTTTTTTTTTTTTTTTTTGGCAGTACTGGGGATTGAATCCAGGAGCATTCTACCTCTGAGCTATACCCCCAGCCCTATTTTATTTTGATTTTGAAACAGGGTCTCACTAAGTTGTGGAGGGACTCACTAAGTTGCTGAGGCTGGCTGTGAACTTGCTAACCTCCTATCTCAGCCTTCTAAGTACTGGGATTACAAGCATGCACCACGACGCCCGGCTTATTTATTATTTCTTGTATTCTTAATGACTGCCATTCTAATTGGAGTGAGATGAAATTTTAGTGTAGTTTGGATTTGCATTTCCCTGATTACTAAAGATGTTGAACAGCTTTTCTTTTCATTCCTTTTATTTTATTTTTTTTGCAGGGGGCGTACTGGGGATTGAACCCAGGGGCATTCTACCTCCCAGCTAAGAGCTACACCCCCAGCTCTTTTTATTTTGAAATAGAATCTTGCTAAGTTGCTGAGCGCCTCATTAAGTTGATTAGACTGGCCATGAAATTGAGATCCTCCTGTCTCAGCCTCCCAAGTACAGGATTACAGGCATGCACCACTGTGCCCAGCCACTTTTTCATATATATGTTGGCCATTTATATTTCTTCTTTTGAGACGTGTAAGTTAATGTTCCCATTAATTAATTAATTAATTTTTGTGGTACTGGGGATCGAACCCAGGGACATTCTACCTCGAAGCTACACTCCCAGCCCTATTTTATTTTTATTTTGAAATAGGGTCTCGTGAGTCTCTCTAAGTTGCTGAGGCTGTCCTTGAACCTGCAATCCTCCTGTCTCAGCTTCTTAAGTACTGGGTGTTCCCATTTATTGATTTGGGTTTTTTTGGGGGGGTTGACTTCTTTATATATTCTGGATAATTATCCTCTGTTAGAAGAATAGGTGGTAAAGATTTTCTCCCACTCTATAGGCTCTCTTCATGCTCTTGTTTCCTTTGCTGTGCATAAGCTTTTTAATTTTATTAATTCTTGGTTTTATTTTCCAAGTTCTAGGAGTTCTGTTGAGGAAGCGATTGCCTGCACATATATGTTGGAGTGTTGACCCTATGTTTTCTCCTAGCAATTGCAAGTTTCTCAACTAATTCCTAGATCTTCAATGCACTTCAAGTTGACTTTTGTGCAGGATGAGAGATAGAGATCTAATTTCAATCTTCTACATATGGATATCTGGTTTTCTTAGCACCATTTGCTAAAGAGGCTGTCTTTTCTTCAACATATGTTTTTGGCGCCTTTGTAAAGGAACAGATAACCGTATCTGTGAGGATTGTCTCTGTGTTTTTTATTCGATTCCATTGGTCTATGTGTCTATTTTTATGCCAGTATGATGATGTTTTTGTTACTATAGCTCTGTAGTATAATTTAAAATATTGTATTGTGATGCCTTCAGCATTGCGCTTTTTTCTTAGAATTCCTTTGACTGTTCTAGGTCTTTTTATTCTTCCACATGAATTTTATGACTTTTATCTAGTTCTGTGAAGAATGTCATTGGTATTTTAATGGGGGTTGCATTGAATATGTAGATCAATTTTGGTAATTTGGACATATTAACAATATTAATTCTGCCTATCCATGAACATGAGAGGTTTTTCAACTTCTAGTGTCTTCTTCAATTTTTTTCTTTAGGTTCTATAATTTTCATTGTAGAGGTCTTTAACCTCCTTGGGTAGATTTATTCCTAGGCTTTTTTTGCCTTGAGGATATTGTGAGTGGAATTGTTTTCCTGATTTGTTTTTTATCAGATTTATTATTGGTGTATATGAAAGCTATTGATTTTTGTATATTGATTTTACATCCTGCTGAATTTGTTTATTAGCTCTTGAAGTCTTCTGAGAGGTTTTTTGATCTTCTAAGTGTAGGATCATATCATCTGCAGTGATAGTTGGACTTGTGCCTTTCCTAGTTGTATTCCTTTTCTTTTCTTCTCTTGCCTAATTATTCTGAAGAAAATTTCAAGTACTGTATTGAATAGAGATGGTGAGAATGGGCATCCTTGTTACTGATTTTAGAGGAAATACTTTCAGTTTTTCCCCATTAATTATAATGTTGGCCTTCAGTTTGTCATATATAGCCTTTATTATGTTGAGGTAAGAACCTTCTATCCCTAGTTTCATTAGTGTTTTTATCATGAATGGATATTGAATTTTGTCAAAGACTTTTTCTGCATCTATGTGGTTTTTGTCCTTATGTGGTTTTCTAACTATGTGGTTTTCTGACTATGTGGTTTTTGTCCTTAATTCTATTTATGTGGTGAATTACATTTATTGATTTGCATACATTGAACCATCCTTGCATTCCTGGAATGAAACCAACTTGATCATGATGTACAATCTTCTTAATGTGTTGTTGAATGTTATTTGTTAATATTTTATTAAGGATTTTTGTATCTATGTTCATGGAAAATATTTGTCTATAGTTTTATTTCCTTGATGTGTCCCTTTCTAGTTTTTGTATCAGGGAGATATTGGCTTCATAGAGTATATTTGAAAGTGTTCAACCTTTTTCTATTTCATGGAATTATTTGAGGAACATTGGCATTAGTTCTTCTTTAAAGGTCTGGTAGAATTCACCCATATGTTATTTTTGTATTCAGAAATAAATAATTTTTACAGGGGAGAGAAGCAATTCAGGTGGCAATGTGGAGGATAAAACAGAGAAGAATAGTATTAGAGGCAGGGAGATTGATTACTGTAATAGAATGGGTGAAAATTGATGGAAGCCAAATTAAGGCAGTGGCTATGAGAGCAAACACAGTAATTAAATATAAGAACATGGAACAAACAGGATTTGGTAATCTTAAGTCCATTTATGTTGAAAATAAAGGTTAATGAAACATTAGCTTATACATGGTAATTTCCATTGATAGTTTTGGATCTATACTGATTAGAAATAAAGGTTATGTGAGCCGGGCGTGGTGGCGCACTCTTGTAATCCCAGTACTTTGGGAGGTGGAGACCGGAGGATCCGGGTTCGCGGCCAGCCTCAGCTCTCTCTCTCTCTCTCTCTCTCTTTCTGCCTGTCTCTCTCTCTCTCTCTCTCTACTTAGTGAGGCCCTCCGCAACTTCGTGAGACCCGGTTTCAAAATAAAGTATAAAAAATAGGGCCGGGGGCATAGCGCGGAGGTAGAACGCCCCTGCGTTCAAACCCCAGTACTGAAAAAAAAAAAGAAATAAAGGCTATGTGATCATTAGCCTTAAGCATAGCCATTAAAACTGAAACTAAATGATATTCCACAGGGAGAGTGTGTAAAGTAATAATAGGGCAAAAGGCTACATTATGGGGAATTCCTAAAGTTTAAGAGTCAGGTAGAAGAAAAAAACATAAAGTTTAAGAGTCAGTCAGGAATGAGAGAGATAAACAATAGAAGTGGGTTTTAAAGTAGAAAAACCTACTGGAAAAAGCATCATCTCTATTTCTGAGGTCTCTTTCCTGGGAAAGAACCTCAGTTAGTTCTGGGTCTTTTTCTACACTTGGAATGGTCAGCTGAATGACTTGCATGATTTGTAAAGAATGTTTGATTTAGCTCTGCTCTCCACCCTCTTAACAAGGTTGTCCACGAAGACCAGGTTCTCATCTGATCCTCTATGCTATCTTGGTCAAGCATTTCTAGGAATTGGAGGTATAAATCTGCCTAATTCTGTGGACTAGTTTGCAGGCCTATTTAGCTTTCACATGCTTATTACTGATAAGAGTATGTGACATCAGCCAACTTACGCTTATCACTAATATTTTGGCCTCCATTTATACCCTTTGTTTTATATCCTAAATTATTTGCAAACCAGGCAAGGCAGAGGCAGATTGTTTTATTGAGACTCTCTTGGAAACTGCAATAACTGATGTCAAATACTGGAAAAGTCAAGTAGAGACTGAAAAATGAAGCTGGAAAGTGAGAGGTAATCATAAAACACTATCTTCCTTAATAAAGTGAAACACAGTTTCTCCAAGGAAGGTACTTGACTAAATATCTTCACAGTGGGGTTCTATAGTTTAGATATGGTTTGAGTGTGCCCTCTCAAAGTTTCATGTGTCAGAGACTTGGTCCTCAGGGTGGTAGTGGGACCTTTAAGATGTAAGGCCTAGTCAGAGGTCATTAGGTCTTTGAACATGCTCCTCTTGAAAGAGATTAAGAATATTTTCATGATATTGAGTTATTACAAGACCAAACTGAACCCTTGAATAGTTTTCTGGCTTCCTGTTTGGAGAAATGATCTTTCATTCTCACATGCACTCCCACTATGATGCTATTGGGCCCTCAACCAGAGACTGAATTAATGAGGCTACCCCATCTTGAACTTTCAGACTGCAAAACTGTGAGCTAAATAAACCTCTTTTCCTTATACAGTTAGTCTCCCTTGGGTCTTATGTTATAGTCATGAAAATGGATTAATAAATGGGGAGAGGGGCAACTATAACTGCTGCTCCAATCCTTGTTCTGTAAGATTCTATAAGAATGGGTCGATGCCATCTAGAAAACTATATTATCCAAGGCTATTTTAGTTGCAAATGAAGAAAACTTACTTTAAAACATCTTAGATGAGGGTGGCAGGGTGATTGGGAAAAGAGGTAGGATTAGTGGTCACTTAATTAATGAAGGGCAACAGATGAGCCTCTGATCCTGGATTTCAAATGATGTCATCTAGGCTCAGCTTATTACTCATATCTGTCTTCTCTCTCTCTCTCTCTCTCTCTCTCTCTCTCTCTTTGTGGTACTGGGGATTGAACCCAGGGGTATTCTACCTCCGAGCTACACCCCCAGCCCTATTTTTTATTCTTTATTTTGAAACAAGGTCTCACTGAGTTGCAAAGGGCCTCACTAAGTAGCTGAGGCTGGCTGCAAACCTGTAATCCTCCCGTCTCAGCTTCCCCAAGTACTGGGATTACAAGCATGTGCCACCACACCTGGCTCTCATATCTGTCTTCTAATGTTTTTGCTATACAGTGATATGGGCTTGCTTCATCTTGTGTCAAAAATGGTCAGTAGCAGGGCCGGGCATGGTGGCACACGCTTGTAATCCCAGTACTTTGGGAGGCGGAGACTGGAGGATCCAGGTTCGCGGCCAGCCTCAGTTCTCTCTCTCTCTCTCTCTACTTAGTGAGGTCCTCTGCAACTTCGTGAGACCCGGTTTCAAAATAAAGTATAAAAAATAGGGCCGGGGGTGTAGCGTGGAGGTAGAACGCCCTTGCGTTCAATCCCCGGTACCGCAAAAAAAAAAAAAAAAAAAAGGTCAGTAGCAGCTCAAACCTCAGCAAAATTTTTAGTTGACTCTGGAAAGACTGGTTTGGTTTATGTGCCTGTATCTTTGTGGCAGGGGGACAAAAGTCACATCATTAACAGACATATCAGATACAGGAAAGACATTCCCTGCAAAGAAAAAATGGACAAAGTGAGCTGTTAACAACCTTCTGCCCCTTAGCTGCCTATGATCCATAGTTGTTCTTCTTTCTGTTCATGTAATTTCAAAAGTACCTTAGCCCAAGACAATGTAATTATTCTATAGACAACTGAAATACTCTCTCACTCAAATGGGGGACATGCTAAAGTCTCATCCAGTTATTGCATTTGGCTTGAAAACCAAGAATTCTGAATGATGTGCATTTCTTTTGGCCAAGTCTGGATGTACCTCTCCATGATACAGCTTGATAAAGGTAATTTTATTAGTGCTATAGAGTAAGGGCACCCTAATTAACAAGTAGATGAAGCCCTTAGTCATTTAATTTAGTGGTCTTGAATTTGCTCTCTGGGAGGCACTCTTTTACCCATTGCCCACACAAGAGTATATTGGAATTCAGTATTTCTGTCAGTACAATTCTCTTGAAATCTTAGTTGGTTACTGGTCACTTTGCTTTTTGGTAAATGTGATTTAGAAACTAAAAGCAGACAGTGTGTGAATATTTTTTCTATTTGCAATGGGTTGCCAAGTTGCAATGCAATGTCTATCCCCCAGCCAGCTAAACTTAACTAAGTATTTCTATTTTGGCCTTTGCATACAAAATTATCACCTAAGAAATAACTTCAGGGGTAATGCAGCCAGGTTATCTCTGTCTCCTTGTCCCAAACATGCATCTCAGTGGATGGCTCCTTACAATAGGGCTAATTTGTTTGGACAGCAAGAGATACATGAAATGATCACGGACCAGGCTTTTTCCAGGCTTCCAATAATTTCTTTCTCTGTGTTTCCAACACCCTGTCTTTGTTTGCACTAACTTTTAGCTCAAGGCAGAGAATATGGATTTCCAAGCCTGCAACATGCAGGTTTATTTAACCCAGTCATGCGGACTTCTGGCTACATGCAGAAAGGAGGTATCTCAGAAATACAATTCTCTTGTTTGCATTCAGATAGCTATCTTGAACTGAAGTTCATCCCTTTCTTGTAGGATCTCATTAATGGACACACTCCAAAATCCTGACATCTTCCTACTGATTCCTCCTAAAGCTTTAATCTTCATACTATCCAAAATCCACTATTTAATAGTACATATGTATGTATGTATTTTTAAATTTATTTTTGCTTGCCGGGCATGGTGGCGCACGCTTGTAATCCCAGTACTTTGGGAGGCGGAGACCGGAGGATCCGGGTTCGCGGCCAGCCTCAGCGCTCTCTCTCTCTCTCTCTCTCTTTCTCTCTCTCTCTCTCTCTCACTCTCTCTCTCTCCTTAGTGAGGCCCTCCGCAACTTCATGAGACCCGGTTTCAAAATAA
>PVJS01018269.1:13936-35192 GCA_004027185.1 Glis glis | reverse complement strand
GTAGCGCGGAGGTAGAACGCCCCTGCGTTCAATCCCCGGTACCGCAAAAAAAAAAAAAAAGAATCCACGGTGGTCCGCCTTCACCAAGACCAGTGCCCTTTCCTCCCAGCCTCACACCCAGCCTGCGGGGTCCGATGACCTGGCTCTGAACAAGAGGACGCAACACAAGCAATGACTCTCCACTTCCAGGCCTGGCCCAGAACCACCTCCCATGTGAACTTCTGCTTGCTCTTTCTAGGTAGATGCCTGCTCCCTGCTCCCAGAACGATCTCGAATCCATGTGGAAGACAGCCACACCCTCATTCACCTGACCTAGTGACTGCTGCAGAGCAGAAGCCCCGCCCTAGCCCTACTGACGGGACATGACATGGGCATGCGTTCCAGCAATGCACAGCCACCCTGTCCGTGATTCGTGTGATGGGCACTGACCATCAGGGCCTCTTTTGTTACTGCAGCTAGCGTTGGATTACCTCATACACATCCACAGGTCTCCTTTACGGACGTTGACCTAATGGCACTCACAGTGGCAGATACTTCAAGGACATTATCTTGTTTTATCTTCACAACCAAAATAACATTTATCATTATCCCCATTTTTCAGATGTGGAAACTGAAGTCCAGAGAAGTTGTGACCTGCCCAAGATCACACAGGCAAGAAGAGGAAGAACTCAGACTTGAGCCTAGTGAGATAAGCCAGAGTAGGGGCCTGAGCATCCCCTTATCCTTAGGCTTCAGACCTGGCTTTTATTTTTTCGTACTGGAGATTGAACCCCTAGCCCTTTTCTTTTCTTTTTTTTTTTTTTTTTTGCAATACTGGGGATTGAACCCAGGGGTATTCTACCTCCGAGCTCCATCCCCGGCCCTATTTTTTATTCTTTATTTTGAAACAGGGTCTCACTAAGTTGCAGAGGGCGTCACTAAGTAGCTGAGGCTGGCCATGAACCCGGATCCTCCGGTCTCAGCCTCCCAAGTACTGGGATTACAAGCGTTTGCCACCACATCCGGCTTCCCCCAGCCCTTTTCTATTTTTTATTTTGGAACAGAGTCTCGCTAAGTTGCTGAGGGTTTCGCTAAATTGCTGAGGCTGGTCTTGAACCTGCGATCCTTCTGTCTCAGCCTCCCAAGTACTTGGATTACCAGCATGTGCCACCGCGCCGGGCAGAGCTGGCATTTTGAACTACTCCTCTGGGGCCTCCCTCCTCTCTCTGCAGTGGGAATTGGCAGAAGCTTCCACCCAGAAACCTTTTGTAATTAAAAGCAAAACAAACAAAACAGGAAGGGCACAAAAAACAGGAAGAGCAAGAACCTGCATCTCCCAGCCTTCATACAGAACTTGTCTGTAACCTCCAGCTTAGGCCTGCCCCTGGAGCAGCCTGCAGGCAAGCATTATTCAGAAACTCTCTAAAATACTGCTTTTATAAGACAGAGGCAGAGATACTGCCAAAGTGCTCTTCCTATGCTCCTAAACAAAACCTGCTCCGAAGAGAAGTATCTGCTATCAGTCACTTACACTCTAGTGGGACTTAGCCCAGCCTCTACTATCTCTGTAGAATCGAGGCTCTGGCCCTGGGAGGCACGTCTCATGGCTCTGGGAACAGCTATAAGATAAGATGTGCTCGGGAATCACAGAGTGGAAGAACCATGCTGTGCCTACAGAGGTGCAGGGGATCAGACAGGACCTGCATTTGGAACCTGCGAGCCATGCAGCGCATCCTTCAAAGGGGACCCTCCACCTGTCCTCTGAGGCCTGAGGACACAGTGGGCCACTCGTGTCTATCCATAATCCCAGCTCTGCTCCTCAGCGGTCTGCTTCATGCAGGGTCTGCACAGGCCTGATGAAAGGGGGGAGGGAGAGAGAGGGAGAGGGAGAGAGGGAGAGGGGGAGAGGGAGAGGGAGAAAGAGAGAGAGAGAGAGAGAAAGAGAGAGAGCTAGAGAGCTCTTCTCAGCTCTCCCCCAGGGGGACTGCGCTCAGAGACCAGGCGCAACCCAGATCAAGGGGAAGAGGCGTCTCTGAGCAGCCCTGGCTGTCCTCCGCGGGGACCCGCCGCAGGAGTAGCCATGCCGCGGAGGTAATTACCTGCTCGCGGATGGCTGTGAGACCTTGCTGTCTACCCCTGGGCCTGCTGCTCAGGTCTGTGTAACCCTCTAGCTGACAAGATGTGGTTTCTAAAAGGTGGCTCCCTGCCTGCCTCCCTCAGCGGGCACTGGCTTCTCTATGCGACAGGCCCGCGTGGGGGCGGATGACCCACCGTCCTTGCCAGCAAAGTGGGGAGCCCAGCCCCCCGTTCTTCCTCGCTGCTTCCCCAGGGACTAGTCCTGGGTTCTCCTCCATCTGCCCTCCCGTGGGCCATGTCTGAACAGGTGGTGGTCCTGGATGGGTCCCCACAAGGGGTGTCCTGCAGAATGGCTCTTCTGTCGCGTCCTCTGCAAGGCACGGGATGGTGTAGGTCGTTCTCCCTGGTGTGGCGGTGAGCACTGTAGGATGCTCTGCCGCACCCCTGGCCTCCAGCCTCCAGGTATCCCAGTCACAGCAATCCAGCTGTCCCCAGACATGGCCGCCAGTCTCTGGGGAGCACAGTTGCCCTGCAAAGACCCACCTCTGCAGCCTGGGGGGCGGGTGTCACCAGCAGGAGAGACCTGAGCCTGAGGAGACCTGGTTCCACCATTGGCTTTGAACCCGCCCCTGCTGCGCGGCATGAAAAACCCCAGGGACGGATGGGTGCTCTGTTCTTCCAGCTGTGTCTGACTCCCCAACACTGCGTAGAGACGATGGTCCCAAAGTGGGAATGGGCTTGTGACTCAGGAAAACAAGGTCAGAGGTGAGGGGACCCAGCGGCCCTTCCCCCAGCAGTGCTCATATAGAAAATATCAGGTGAGTCAGGCGTGATGGCATGTGCCTGTCATCCCAGTACTTGGAGATTAAGACAGGAGGATCGAGGGTTCAAGGACAGCCTCAGCAACTTAGTGAGACTCTCAGCAACCTAGCAAGACCCTGTTTCAAAACAAAAAATAAAAAGGGCTGGGGGTGTAGTTCATAGGTGGAATGCCCCGGGTTCAATCCCCAGTGCCAAAAGAAAGAGAAAGAGGAAGAGAGGAAGGGAGAGAGGAAGGGAGGGAGGGAGGGAGGGAGGGAGGGAGGGAGGAAGGAAGGAAGGAAGGAAGGAAGGAAGGAAGGAAGGAAGGAAGGAAACATTGAGGTGAGGACAACATGTTGAGTGGACAATCCTGGGGCCTCTGGCCTCTCCATCTCTCCCTTTTCTCCAGCCCTCTTTCTCCCCAACCTAAACAAAACCTGCTCTGAAGAGAAGTACCTGCTAGTAGTCACTCACTCTCTAGTGTGACGTAGGCCAGCCTCTACCACCTCTATAGAACCAAGGCTCTGGCTGGCTGCAGCTATAGGACGCAGTTGCGATACGCAGAGCAAAAGGCCCATTCTGCCCACTTGGCCTAAAATCCCTGCTTGCGATTTCCTAACTTCACATGATGAGGTAAACTTCTGGGGCCCTTTGTCACAGCAACTGCCACAGGCAGGGAGAAGCCCCAGACCAGTGCTAGCCCCAAGGGTCACATGACTTGGAGGGATCATGACAAGGAGGCAGGGCCACCAATAAGCACAGTGTCCCTGGGGCCTCACAGCCTCAGTCTACCGACAGCACAGGGCAGGCTTCCAAACGTGGCAAGGCCAGGACATCCATCTGGACCCTGTGCCCCAGAGCCAGGCTTCCCGGTGGCTCCTGGGGGTGGACCATCCCAGAAGCACCTCCAGTTCTGCTTTTAGTTGGAGGCAGGGCGGCCTGCTGGGGCAGGCGGAGCATGCACTGTCAGGTGCTAGGCACAGGAGAAGACACCGGGCCCCGATATGGCCCTGCCCGTCACAGGGGCAGCGTGGCTCTGGCCTTCTCTGGCCCTCAGTGTCCTCCTCTGTAGGACGCTTGGACTAACTGATCCCGCGGGCCTTGCTCGGCGAGCCCGTGATTAATAAAACTCAGACACGCCATCTGCTCACTCCGACATTTAAGAAATAGAATGGGTTTCCAAGAGAAAACTCCCGGGCAGTTCACGTCCCCTCCGTGCCTGAGGGTGCCGACATGTGTTCACCCTCCCCGTGTCCCAACCCTGATCTGAAATCTCAGCACTCTCCCTCCATCCCTCGGAGCCCCCCCCAAGCCCAAAGGTCAAAATCAGGGCCGCTGATGGCTGATGCCTGCCCTAACAGAACTCCAAAACGGAACCCGCTTCCGGGCCTCTGGCCCTTGGAACGCCTCTCCATCGGAGGGCGGGCGAGGGTGTACTGTGATAATGGTGTGTCCCCGTGCGTCACAGAGCTGAGATGACTTTCTGACTTGTTCAGCTCCTTCCTTTCCAGAGCAGGTGAGAGACTGCTGTCCCCTCCTGCACTGGAGAAGGTGAGCCCGTGCACCTGAAGGGTCGGGCCCAGGGTTGTGGGGCAGTAGGCAGGGACTTGGGGCCCACCCGACCTGTGCAGGGTCAGCGCCACAGCGCTGCTTGGTGACCCCGGAAGCCCTGTCCTCCCGCTGGCCCTGTGTCTGACACAACAGCTGGAGGAACGGGTGGAGGAGGGGGCGTCATAGGTGGCTCCATCCCTGGCACAAAGCAGGACTCTGTACTGAGCCCCTGCCCCGCTGTGCTGTGGCACAGCCTGTGTACCCGGCGACGTGGATGCTCTGGCCAGGTGAGACCCCCAAGCCCCAGAGGTGGTTTCAATTTTGAACCAGGGCAGAGGGCCAGGGCGAGACCAGAGAGGCCTGCGTGGCAGCCTCGTGCCAGCGGGTGCCCACCCTTCGGCTTCCTCCCGTGCTCTGGGTTCTGCCTTCAGGGTGCTGACGGAGGTGCCGCCTGTCAAGGCCAGGCCTGGACCTGCACTCCACGGGGGCCAGTCAACCCCCACATCAGCAAGCTCCCTCCTGGGAGCCCCGAGTGGTCCACCCTCCCGGCCCCAGCTCTCCACCCTGCATCCCGGACCGTTTCCCACTTGTTCTCTCTGTGCCCACCTCCCAGGCACCGGGTGTGGCTGCCCACTCCTGCCCTGACCACGCTGGACAGTCTGCGGCTCCAGCCACCCCACTGAGCGTGACCCCAGCACTCTCCTCCCATGCTCGGTCTTCTGCTCCGCCCCATCACACCACCCTGCTTGGAGAAGCTACATGAATATCCCCCATAATGGCTCATAAAACCAACCCCCAAAGCGGGAGTAAAACATACCCCCAGCCGGGAGTGCTGGCACGAGCCTGTAATCCTAGTACTTGGGAGGCCGATACAGGAGGGTCACAGGTTCAAGACCAGCCTTAGCAATGTAGTGAGACTCTCAGCAATCTAGCAAGACCTTGTTTCCAAACAAAAAATAAAATAGGGCTGGGGGTATAGCTCGGAAGTAGAACACCCCTGGATTCAATCCCCAGTGCCACACAAACACACTCCCAGACTCCTAAAGGCAGCAAAGAGCTGAGGCAACTGTAGGAGTCACCAGGCTAGATGGGACTGGGAAGCAGGACACCCTGGAGCTGACCCAAGGCGGGGGCCACAAATGCCAAATCCTGGGAGACTTGAACTTCTGGCTATTATATGGCCTTGGGGGTCAAAGGGGTCAGAAAGCCAAGCCTCAGGTACTCTGGACAAGTTGGAGGCACAATAAGCTCGACCCCAAAGAAGTGTCCACTCAAAGCCAGGCAAGGTGGCACACACCTGTAATTCTAGTACCTGAGAGGCTGAGACAGGAGGATCACGGGTTCAAGGCCAGCCTTGGCAACTTCACGAGACCCTTAGCAACTTCGCAAGATCCTGTTTCCAAATTTAAAAAATTGAAAGGGCTGGGGATGGAAGCCAGGCGTAGTGGTGCACACCTATAACCCCAGTACTTGTTAGGCTCAGACAAGAAGATCACAGGTTTGCAGTCAGCCTCAGCAACTTAGTAAGACCCTCGGCAACTTTGTGAGACTCTGTTTCAAAATAAAATAGGGCCAGGGTGTAGCTCAGAAGTGGAATGCCCCTAGATTCAATCTCCAGCTCCACACCATACACACACACACACACACACACACACACACACACACACACACACGAACTACCACTCAGGGCATGAGTACAGGGGAAGTTGACCAGGCCTTATGCAGAAGCCTGGCCAGGGTTGAATCAATCCGTGCTACCCAAGGAACGTCCAGCCCAAACTGGATTAAAGTTGTTTCAAAGCAGCCATATCGCCAGGCACCTGCCAGGCACCTGCCGGAAGCAAATTCAAGTACTCCGGAAGAAAAGCACCCGTGTCCTGGGTTTTGAAGTACCCTGTAAAACACTTCCTCAAATACACTGACCAGAGCCGGGCGTGGTGGCGCACACTTGTAATCCCAGTACTTGGGAGGATGAGACAGGAGGATCCGGGTTCGTGGCCAGCCTCAGCTACTTAGTGAGGCCCTCCACAACTTAGTGAGACCCTGTTTCAAAAATAAAGGATAATAGGGCTGGGGGTGTAGCTCAGAGGTAGAATGCCCCTGGGTTCATCCCAAGTACCGCAAAAAAAAAAAAAAAATACACTGACCAGCATGCAGTCAAAACTAACCAGACACACACGAAATCCGCTTCCTTAGACCAGGTCCACACATAAATAAACCACACAGCTCCTTAATTAAGCAGCAACAATAGCCGACAGAAGCAGGTCGCGAGTGACTCCAGAGGGTTTGGGTTTCAGGAGCGGGGACTTCTGCTCCACCACAGGATGTGGGAACAAGACAAACCCCAGGGCACCCTTAGGGCAGAGGAAATTGTCATAGGAACAGTGGCGGTCTACCAGCTGGCCATAACTCAAGCCCATGAGGGTGGCGCTCTGTCTCCTTCCCGCCAGGTCCCCGGGAGCACCGCCCAGTCAACAAGACAGCCACAGGTCTCTGCAAACCGATCCAATGAAGGACGCCCCGGACTGAGCCTCCAGCGAGGTGACAGGGCAGAGCAAACCTGTAAGACACCCACCCCTCCACAGATAGGGGAGAGGAGGTGACTAACCCCACATCTCCCTTCGGCGTGACACTTCTCTGCAGAGGTGGGCGCGACTGAAAAACAAACCCGCCACCGAACGGCCTCCGCGGTGGAGAAAAACAACCCAGAGGTGTAATGACTATTGCAAAAAGCCGAATCCTTTCGGCCAAAACAAGCACCCCCCACCGCTATAATTTCCAGTTCTCCCTTCTTTATGAGGCCTCGTGGCCTCGGCTTTCAAAGCCGCTGCCAGGGCTGCTTTCTGCGGGGGCAATTCTGGTGCCTGCAATTAGCTGAACAGGCATCTTTTGTCCCTGCTGAAGCACTCGATTGCAGGTGTAATTAGGTTCCCTCACCCCTGAAATCTGCAGAGAGCGCCCGCCTCGACTAACTGCACCCACAATTAAGTGCTTACGGGCATGCGGCTGGAGCCGGCAAACGTGCGCGCGGCTAATAGCGGGACACCGAGCAGGTTTTCCAAAACAGACACTGTGTTGCAGAAACCCAGCCTTTCTGCGTTTGTTGTTCAAATGGCTCTGTCCAGCTGGGAATAATGAGGAGAGACAAACACGCCAATTAGACCAGGTCCACACATAAATAAACCACACAGCTCCTTAATTAAGCTGCTTACAGGAGTGGGCAGGGCGGTGCGGAGACGGGGGAAGGAGAGGGCTGCCCCTCGCAGGGCCCAGGAGCGCCCAAGGTAGACACCACCCTGGCAGGATGGCGGAGCTGGGGGAAGCTGCTGGCTGCTTCAGCCAAGGGACAGAGACGGGTGGGGGACTTGGGGGCTGGACGGGGGCTTCAGGAGATGGAGGGTAGTCCCAGAGGCCCCCAGGGCAAGGGGAGTTGGGTCAGAAGAGGAAGGAGAGGTGGCTTCAAGCCTGTGCCCAGAGAATAGTAGGAGCTGGCATCCCTCGTGATTTGCAAGAGCAGGGGCACCCGGCATGTGCCCTCCCTGCAAGCTGCAGCACCTGCTCCTTCTCTGGCACCTCCTCCTCCTCCCTAACCCTCCTCCTCCTCCTCCTCTGAGTGGGGCCAAGTCGAAGGCCGGCTTCCTCAAACCACAGTCCGTGGCACCCAGGCCCTGGTGGAGCTCCCAGCTGCAAACGCAAATTTTAAAAGACAGGAAGGAGCCCGGTGCATGGGCGCATGCCTGTAATCCTAGTACTTATGAGGCTGAGACAGGAGGATAGCAGGGTTGAGGCCAGTGTGCTGAAAGTTAGCGAGACCGTTTCGAAATGAAAAGGGCTGGGGGTGCAGCTCAGAGATGGAACATCCCTGGGTTCAATCTCCAGTCACACACACACAAAAGAAAGGACACAGTGCCAGAGACGAGGGCAGCCCGTGGCAGAAGGTGAAAGGGGACTGCGGTGACTTCCGTGTGCCCTTCCCCAGTCTGTTCTAAATTCACTGATAGCGGCTGCTTTGTTCTGAACAATTAAACCATGCCGACGGCAGGCACCCTAATTCGGCGGGGAGAACGCTCTCTCCCCTCGTGGTAGAGTGACCAACAGATCCCTGCCCTTTGCAGAGCTCCGCAGTCCTGTCTGAAAGCAAAGGGCAAGAACAATATTTAGCGAATCAAAAACCCGTCGCTGACAAAAATGGTGGACAGCAACGGGCAGCTCCAGGGTGGACCAGCGACGGACCAGAATGGTCGGCTTGACTGTCCTCCGCGCCACTCTGGACAGGGGCTCTTGGTCCCAGGCATAGCTGCGGATGGCAGGCTGGTAGGCCAGTGGGAATTCCTGCCCAGGGAAGATTGGCTTCCAGGCCTGGGACCGGACACGGTGGCGCACGCTTGTCATCCCAGTACTTGGGAGGCTGAGACCAGAGGATCGTAGGTTTGGGGCCAGCCTCAGCTACGTAGTGAGGCCCTCTGCAACTTAGTGAGACCCTGTTTCAAAAATAAAAAATAAAAAAAATAGGGTTGGGGGGTGTAGCTCAGAGGTAGAATGCCCCTGGGTTCAATCCCCGGTACCACACACACACACAAAGACATGGCCTGGCTGCCTCTTAGCTGGCCTCCGCTGCTCCGGCCACGCTGGCCTCTTGGCTGCTCTCTCTGCCTCCGGGCCTTTGCACAAGCTGCACCCTCTGCTTCAGCTCCTTCCCTCAAGTCGGCCTTCAACCATCACATCAGAGAGTTCCAATAGCTGGGCGTGGTGGCGCACGCTTGTAATCCCAGTACTTTGGGAGGCGGAGATCGGAGGATCCGGGTTCGCAGCCAGCCTCAGCTCTCTCTCTCTCTCTCTCTCTACTTAGTGAGGCCCTCCGCAACTTCGTGAGACCCGGTTTCAAAATAAAAAGTATAAAAAAATAGGGCCGGGGGGGTAGCACAGAGGTAGAACGCCCCTGGGTTCAATTCCCGGTACCGCAAAAAAAAAAAAAAAAAGAGAGTCCCAATAGCCCTGCGTGACCGTCCTCACTCCTGGCGCCACTCTGTGTGTTTTGGTAGCACCGATCCCCAAATTTACACTGTTTTCCAACCCCTGGTTGTCTTTCTCCCCGGGGCTCCATGCAGGGCCACATGGGGTGCTGGTGTTGTTTCTGAACGTGGGAGTGGGTTCTGATGTCCAGGGCACAAAGGAGCCAAGCAGGACAGTGCCCCCGGGGAGCTGGCATATCACCCACACCAGGATGTGGCCTCCACGTGCCCTATGGCTCTGGAAGCTTCATGGGCTGGAAGGGTCCTCCCACCATGGCTCTGCTCCGTGGAGCTGGGCATGGAGGGTGTGCCTGGCTGAGGCCCCCACACTGCAGCCCCGGGCTGCCGAGGTGACTCAGGTGGGCCAGCCAGGCAGCCCCAATCCTCGTTCAGCTTTGATTTGTTTTTGTGGTACTGGGGATTGAATCTAGGGACATTTTACCTCTGAGCTACACCCCCCCAGCCCTATTTTTTACTTTTATTTTGAAACAGGGTCTCACTAGGTTGATGAGCATCTCACTACTTGCTGAGGCTGTCCTCGAACCTGTGATGCTCCTGTCTCAGCTTCCCAAGTACTGGGATTCCAAGCATGTGCCACCCCACCTGGCTTAGCTTTGAGTGTTTAAGTCCAGAGTGGACACCAGGAATCGCTGGATTCCCAGGGCGCACCCCCTCTTCTGTTGGCCCCTCTCTCTGCTCCCCGGTCCCTGGTATTTGCCTGTGAAAATCAGAAGGGAGATGGGCTCCCTGCTTACTTGTTGTCATGGGGACAGCGGAGGAGACCGCAGCGGCACAGGTAACCCGCACCGTGGAAGGCCGGCTCAGCTCCGGTCGCCCAATCACACGCTGCCCAGGCTGCTAACCAGCCGCGAGATGAGCAGGCTCGATTTCACGTCCCGTTTCGCTTCCTCTTCCCCGCTAGGTGCTTCCCGGGGGGAGGCAGGGCCCCCCCCGGCCCTGTCCGCCCCTCTCCTCCCCTCTGCAAACTCCCGGAGCAAGTGCCCCTTGCCACGCCAGGCCGGGCCTTGAGCATCCGGGATGTCCCTTGGTGCGATCAGTAGTCTACCTGTCCCCTGGCCTGTGCAGCGGCCACGTGAGACCCCAACGCTCCCCTCCTTGCCCTTCAAGCCCCTGTCCTCAGCCCCTCGGGGTGGCGTGTGGGGTCACTTCTTCTCAGAGCCAGGACACAGCGAGGTGGCCATTCAGGGCCCGAAGGCTCCTTGGTTGGGCAGGATGGCCTAGGTCCAAGCCCACCTGCCCCTTGTGGCCTGAGACCTCTCACTGCCTCAGTTTCCTCACAGCACTGAGCGTGGATGAAGGAGCTGGCACCTGGAGAGTGTGGAACCTTCCAGGCCCCCATGAGGCCCAGACATTGTGCTGTGAGGGGGGACTAAGGCCCAAGGTCACACAGAGACACAGGGGACACCTGCTCCAGGGAACCGGACTCCAATAGCTGTGAATGTGCAGCCAGGGGGGGGGGGCTCCAGGAAGGGCCCCACTTCCGGGCCCACCACACCTGAGCCAGAGGAGGAGCCTCACTGTCCTGGGCCTCGGCCGAGCCCAAGGTGAATTGAAAACTTCCTGGCCTGTGGCCAAACCCCCAGAGAGACTGCTGGTGACCTGGTGGAGCCCTGCTAATCCTTAGGCAGTTACAGGGCTTCCCATCTGTCCCTCCCCTCTGCAGCTGCCATTATGATGGCTCAGCCCTCGCTGTGTCCAGCAAGGCCCAGGCCTGGCATACAGCAGGTGCTTAATAAATGCACGTCTGGACGACAGTAGGTGCTCAACGCGTGCCTCTTGGGAGGCCATGAGGGGCAGAGGCAGGACTGCCTGGGCAGGCTGTGAGGCCTGGACCTGAGGGACTGGGGGAAGCAGGTCCTTTGTGCCCTGGGGCTGCTGTCTTGACCCCAGCTCAACTCCACAGCAGTTGAGGGTCCCGCCCACTTCTCCTTTCTCAGGCTGTCGCCCCAACCACCCAGCAGCCTTCCTCTTATCAGCAAACTGTCACACCCTGGGTGACAGTGGCTTTGCTTTCTTATCCTTCTCTCTGGGGAGCCCGATAAGGTGACCAACCTTTACCCTCTGCTGTTACCGCCCTGGCCTGGAAAACCTCCCCGTTAACAGAGGCAGGAGGGGCTGGGCTTCTGGATCATTCCACCGGCCCCCCTTAGCCCAGGCTGAGAGGGAAGGAAGCGCTGAGGCCGGGGTTCCCCATTTGGGAGGCCCTCGTGCCCCCGGAGACCCTGTTGCGGTTCCCGGCCACCAAGGCATCCATGGGAGTGTCCTCCTGCCTTTGGGCCAGCCTGGCTGCTGGTGGGGCCCTGTGTGCCAGGCTCTGAACTTGCTTATCATCACCTCTGCGCTGCAAAACAGGCCCGGAGTCTGCCAGACACCTGTAGGACAAGCCTTGCTCAGGACCCCCAGGCGCTGGCACTGCCCGTTCCCTCCGCCATGACTGCTAATGGCCTCCCATGTCTGAAGTCCTCTGGGGCAGGGACTGGTCTCGCTGGGCCCCTATCCCGGCCCCAAGAAGGTCCAGGCAGGAGCTGCCCTGAAGGCTGTGGGCTGTGTGACCGAGCAAGCGTCCTGTACAACTGGACACACGGGGGCCTGTGCCACACCGCACACACACCTGCTGTCCACAGCCCTGTCCCCAACCCTGCACTCACAGGACAGCCCCGCCAGGAGACACCCAGCACCTGTCCAAGGACGGGCACCAAACCGCACTGAACCCACAATCAACACTCAGATCAAAGAGGAGCAAGCCAGCCATCAGCTCACAGGACAAGGGACATACGGCACAGACGCGCCAGGGAGCAGGTGGCGCATGAGAAGGCGCTGCAGGCTGCTCCATGGCGGCTCCCTAGCAGCAGCCTGAGCGTCGGCCACGAGAGGCGAGCGGGGCGCAGGCACCCAGTGTTTATGAGTGCGTGTTCACAGCCGCCCTGGCAGGCCCCTGGGAGCCCACCAAGGATACAAGAAGGAGCAAGATGTGGTGTGTGGCACATGCCACCAAGGTAACTGTGCCTGTACAAGGAGGAGGTCCCCACCCAGGCGCACGCTGCTCTTGGTGCAGTGAGCAGGCTCAGGAGACGGGCGCTGCAGGACCCTACATCCACGCGGTCCCTGAGGACAATGCACTCAGAGACAGAAGCGGAAGGGAGGTGACGGGCCTGGGGTAGGAGCAATGGCCTAACAGGTGCTGAGCTTCCGTTCTACAAGATGAGAAGTCTCCCGATGGATGATGGCGATGATTGTATGACAACAATAACAGACTTGGGCCGGGCGGCGCAGCGGCGCACGCCTGTCATCCTAGCAGCTACTTGGGAGGCTGAGGCAGAAGGATTGCAGGTTCGAGGCCAGCCTCAGCAACTTAGTGAGACCCTGTCTCAAAATAAAATAAAAATGGCTGAGGGGATAGCACAGCGGTACAGCGCCCCTGGGTTCAATCTCCAGCACCACAAAATAAAATGAACAACAAATAATAATATACTGAGTGCCATTAAATCGTATGCTGTTTAGAGTATGCATATTTTAGCCCAATCAAAGAAGAATAAATGAACAACTAACCCAGAGGGATGGACAGCGAATGCGTGGTTACCAAGGCCTGGCTGGGGTGGAGAGGTGGGAAGGAACTTTCTAGAGTCTCAGCACCAAGCCACACCTTCATGGGTGAGGGGTACGCAGGAGCACATGAGTGGCCAGCACCAGAGAGAGGCGCCCCAAAACAGGTTTATTTCATTGAAAGCCAACACTACCTCAGCATAGTTATTTTTTTTAATTAAAAAAAATTTTTGTGGCACTGGGGACTAAATCCAGGGGTGCGCTACCACTGAGCGACATCCCCAGTCTTTTTGTGTGTGTGTGTGTGGTAGTGGGGATTGAACCCAGGGACATTCTGCCTCCAAGCTACACACCCAGCCCTATTTTATTTTTTATTTTTACTTTTTATGGTACTGGGAATTGAACCCAGAGGCATTCTACCTCTAAGCTACACCCCCAGCCCTAATTTTTATTTGGAAACAGGGTCTTACTATGTTGGGGAGGGTCTCACGAGGTTGCTAAGGCTGGCTATGAACCTGTGATCCTCCTGTCTCAGCCTCTCAAGTACTAGGATTACAGATGTGTGCCACCACACCTAACTTATTTTTTATTTTGAATCAGGGTCTCACTAAGCTGTGGAGGGCCTCACTAGGTTACTGAGCCTGGCTGTGAATGTGCAATCCTCCTGTCTCAGCCCCACAAGTACTGGGTTTATAGGCTTATTTTTTATTTTTGAGACAGTCTCAGTAAGTTGCCCAGGCTGGCCTCCAAATTAAAATCCTCCTACCTCAGCCTCCTGAGTCACTGGGATTACAGGCATGTGCCACTGTGCCCAGCAGTAAAGCTCATTTTTTTTTTTTTTTGCGGTACCAGGGATTGAACCCAGGGGCGTTTTACCTCCGCGCTATATCCCCGGCCCTTTTTTTTTATGCTTTATTTTGAAACCAGGTCTCACGAAGTTGCGGAGGGCCTCACTAGGTAGAGAGAGAGAGAGAGAGAGAGAGACAGACAGAGAGAGACAGAAAGAGAGACAGAGAGAGAGCTGAGGCTGACCGCGAACCCGGATCCTCCGGTCTCTGCCTCCCAAAGTACTAGGATTACAAGCGTGCACCACCATGCCCAGCTAGTAAAGCTGATTTTTAAAAATAGAAAAAATAGCCAGGCGTGGTGGCACATGCTTGTAATCCCACTACTTGGGAGGCTGAGACCAGAGGATACAGGTTCGCTGCCAGCCTCAGCTACTTAGTGAGGCCCTCCACAACTTAGTGAGACCCTGTTTCAAAATAAAGAATTAAAAAATAGGGCTGGGGGTGTAGCTCAGAGGTAGAACACCCCTGGGTTCAATCCCCAGTACCGCAAGAAAAAAAAATAGAAAAAAGAGCTGGGTGTGGTGGCACACGCTTGTAATTTCAGTACTTGCAAGGCTGAAACAGGAAGATTGCAGGTTTGAAGCCAGCCTCAACAACTTAGTAAAGCCCTCAGCAACTTAGCGAGACCCTGTTTCCAAATAAAAAACAAAAATATAGGGCTGGGGGTATAGCTTGGAGGTAGAGTGCCCCTGGGTTCAATCCCCAGTATCACAAAAAATTAAAAAATAAAAAAAATAAACTCAGTGAGGGCCTCTGCAACTTAGGGAGACCCTGTTTCTAAATAAAAAATAAAATAGGGCTGGGGGTGTAGCTCAGAGGTAGAATGCCCCTGGGTTGCATCCCCAGTACCACAAAAAATAAATAAAATAAAATAAAGAGTGAATATCCCTGGAGCAAGCAGGTTGCTGACTGTGAGTAGCTCTGTTCTCCCCCTGGGTATCCGCGCTGCCCGGTCCGTCCCCGCTCACACACAGGCCCCGGGTCTCCTGGGCACCAGGGGAGGGAGTCGGCCGGCCACAGGTGTCTCCTGTCCTGCAGTCTGAGTTCAAGTCCATGGTGGGGTCTGTGTTTAGCTTTTAGTTGTCCTTTTCCTGTCCTGATTCCAGCACCTGGCCCCTCCCTGGACCCATTGTCTCGGGACTTAGGGCCATCCGGTCTGTCCTGGGGGAGAACAAGGGAGCCCCCCGCCCCCTCATTTCCTCAGACTCCAAGTCCCTTGGCCAAATAAACACAATGCTACACAAAAGACCAGCAGAGGAGATGCGAGGGGCCGAGGGAGGGCAGCCGAGGGAGGGCGGAAGGGGTGGGCGGCCCACAGTTCCCAGGATATTCTGTCCCAGATGCCCCTGGGGCCATCCTTGGCTTCCCAGGCTCCCCACGCCACCAGCCCCCCTGGGTCCTGGGAGGTAGAGCCCCCCCAGAATCCGTCACAAGGCAGAGGCTGGGTCAGATGGGTCAGAGCGCTGCTGGCCAGACCAGGCCCTGCAAAGGGGGACCCCCTTGCTATCTTACCTCCCCATCCCGCAGCAAGCAGGAATGCCAGCTCCTCCCAGGGGCCCCCAGCCCCACGCACCCACCGACTCTTACGGAGCACCCACGCCTCAGAGCCTGCTCATCTGCCCAGGGTCCAGGGCCCATGATCGTAAGTGCTGCCCCTGCCCCGAAATTCTTTTTCTTTTTCTTTTTTTTTGCGGTACTGGGGATTGAACCCAGGGGCATTCTACCTCCGAACTACACCCCCAGCCCTATTTTTTATTCTTTATTCTTTATTCTTGCTAAGTTGTGGAGGGTCTCACTGAGGCCGGCCGCAAACCCGGATCCTCTGGTCTCAGTCTCCCATGTACTGGAATTACAAGCGTGCACCACCACGCCCGGCTCCTGCCTCAAAATTTTAATGAGGGATCAGTGGCCCAGCAGCAACCCAGAGGAGCCCCACACCCCGCGTCCAGGCTGCCTGCGCTACCGCCTGACCCCTGCCTGGGACCTGGTTGCTCAGAGCAGTTCCACCCTAACAGCCCCCACACACGGGTGGGAGGTGTGGTCACCATGGCCCCCGAATCTCTGGCACTGCGCACTCCAGGTGCCCACGGTGGAGCAATGAGGGCCCCTCTACCTGCTCCCCATGCCAGCCCCCACCAGTCCCACATCCCCTCCCCAGCAAAGCGCACGCTGACGTCCTCTTCTGGGCCTGAATCCAGGCAGGCCGTGCGCACATGGGGACAGCTTGCTGTGGCCTCCTGAGAGCCAGCGGTCAGCCGTGTATCTCCACAGGGACTTGGCCAGTGAGAGTCAGCCAGGGTGCCACCACACGGCCCAAGAACCCGCATGACTTCCAGGCAACGAGGCCAGGGTGGCCAGGCCAGAGGGCCAGCCCATGGGCAGGGCAGGCCGCTGGAAGAGCACTGTGCACCCGGCCTGGTGGCTCTCCTGCCTCCATGGGGCTCTGTTCTCCCTCCTCCCAGGAGCTCTTCTCAGAAGGGATCATGGAAGGGCCCTAATCGGCTCCTCCACCTTCGATCCATTAACGGGAACTCGGGTCTCCGGCTGGCTGAGCGCTGAGGCTTCAGGTAGCCGCGATCTTCCATTTGTGTTTCAAATTTTAATGAGCCTGCCGTCCCCTGGGTCCTGGCTGTGGGCGGTAGGCCTCCCCGGGCAGGGACAGGCCTGTCACCAGGGGCTGGGCGCCAGTGGGTTTCTACCAGGGCCTGACTTCTGCAGGTCTGGCCCTCCCCGCCCTCCCCGCGGGCAGGCGCGGCTGCAAATCGTGAGATTATGATTTCTTTTTTTTTTTTTTTTTTTTTTTTTTTTTTTTTTTTTTTTTTTTTTTTTTTTTTTTTTTTTTTTTTTTTTTTTTTTTTTTTTTTTTTTTTTTTTTTTTTTTTTTTTTTTTTTTTTTTTTTTTTTTTTTTTTTTTTTTTTTTTTCTTTTTCTTTTTTTTTTCCTCTTTTTTTCTTTTCCCCTGTAGCTCGCGGTTAAAAGGGCCGCCCGCGAAAGGCTGGCGGCCCCAGTTATGCACGAGCAGGTTCTCTGGCGCTGCAGCCTGACCCCCGGCGCCACGCACAGGCGCGGCGGGGGCTCAAAGGCAGCGCGTGAGATTATGATTTCTTTCCGACATCCCGGAGCACCGCACGTCCCCAGGTGGAGAGCGCAGTTCAGCTCTGATAAGATTGCCTCGCCGGGAGGAGATACATTCTCGCCCAGGCTCCCTCTGCCTCCGGCTAACATCATTCCTTTCTGATCTCACCCAGGGCACCCAGGCGGGCTGGGGGGCAAACGGGGTAATCCATTTTAGAGAGATTGATCAATATCGTTAGGAGCCTTTTAAATGGTTCCACAGGCTTCAAGGAGCCAGGGCAGACGACGGAGCTGGAAATTGGGGGCCCAGGGGTGGACAGGAGGGCAGGAGCTACCCACAGGGATTTCCAGACAGCCCTCCCGCTATCCTACCAAGCTTCAAGAGCTGGTGCCAATCAGGGCAGGGAGGCTGGGTACATGTGGGCAGGCTGCACACTGCACCAGGGGCTAGGCAGAGGGGATGAGCCGGAACTCTGAGCCCCTCATCGGCCCCTGGTGCCTGTCCACCCAGGGGCGCTCTACCACTGGCTCTATCCCCAGCCCTTTTTATTTTTTTATTCTGAGACAGGGTCTCACTAAGTTGCCCAGGCTGGCCTTGAACCTGTGACCCTCCTGCCTCAGCCTTCCGAGTAGCCGGGGTTACAGGCATGCATGCGCCACTGTACCCGTCTTTCTACTTCGCAGCAAGGTATCCTCTGGGCCACCGTAGGTCCGCTGGCAAGGGACAGAGGTGAGCCCAGGCTCCCAGCTGCCTGGCTCTGGTCTCCCAGGAACCAGGAAGATGCCTCTCTGGCACAACTCTGCGGCCTAATTGCCAAGGTTCTGGAAGCTTTCCTGCTCCGCCTCCACTGCCTCCCGGATCATGGCCCTCGCAGACCTCGCCATGAAGGAGGACTTGTTCCAGCTGGAACGCGGGGAGCCAGAGCTCACAAACTCCGGTGCCGGGAGGGCTGGTCCAGGGGGTACAGGGGCTGCAAGCAGGGGGCACAGGGCCTTTCCCATGGGGCAGGGCAGCTCAGCTCCTGCCCACGGTGCCCAGGGGGATGCAGAGCCCGAAAGGGAAGCGGAACCTCTGGGGTTTATATGTGGGAAATAAAGTCAGGTTTTTTGATACTAGCAATAAGTTTTTAAAAACAAAACCCTGCACAGGGGCCAAGTAAAACAGCTGCAGAGCCAGGTATGGTGGTGTACGCCTGTGATCCCAGTATGTGGGAGGCTGAGACAGGAGGATTGCAAGTTCTAGGCCAGCCTTGGCCACTTAGTGAGACCCTGTTTCCAAATAAAAAATAAAATAGGGTTGGGGGTGTGATTCGGAGGTAGAATGCCCCTGGGTTCAATCCCCAGCACCACCAAAACAACAACAATAACAAACGCAGCAGCAGGCCAAGCAGGGGCCATCCAAGGCCTTTGCCAACCCCCCCGCAGGGGCTCTGTGGCTCTTTCCAGACTGGGCCACCTGCACCCGGCCGTCCCTGTGGCTTTCTGGGCCAAGCGCGAGACCAGGCTGCTGCTTGCCGAACCCTCCTGATGGCGGGACCCTGTTTCTCTCATACCCTACATAGGTCCCTGCCAGCCCTCCGCCAACTGAGTGGGGCCTTACCCCATCCCTGGACAGCCTCCTGGTGGCCTCTTGCTGCCACCGCGCCCCCTACAGGCCATTTTCAGTATAGCAGCCTGAGGAGGCCACCGCAGGTAATGCTGCCGGGCACCTCGCCCAGAACCTTCCATGGCTCCCACCTCCTTCTGAGTAAAAGCCAGGTCCTTACAGTGATCTCTGGGGTCTTATGCTCCCAGTCACTGGACTCCTGGTTTCGCCCGCCTTCGGGCCTCTGTGCTAGCTCTTCCCTTGGCCCGTGGAGCCCCTTCCCAGACAACCGTAGGAGCAGAAGCGGCACTGTCAATCACCATGCGGGCAGTGGGGAGTCTTCCCTGCACCCAGCCGGAGCTGCACTGACAGCTAAAGCTCTCCCCACTGCCCTCGGGGACCCTCGAGCTGCCTGGCTTGGCACCCAAGGCCCCTCACACCTCTGCCCACCTCTCCAGCACAATCCCCGGTTCTACCTCTGCGGTGGGCCTACAGTGTGCTCAGCTCAAACACAGGCTCTGCTCTTCCCAGTATGCCCCTGTCCTCCCCACCTGCCAGGAAAACTCCTATCCACCCTTGAAAACCCTGTGAGGAAGTGCCCTGGGTTTTTTTTTTTTTTTTTTTTGCGGTACCAGGGATTGAACCCAGGGGCATTCTACCTCCAGACTACACCCCCAGCCCTATTTTTTTTTTATTCTTTATTTTGAAACAGGGTCTCACTAAGTTGCAGAGGGCCTCACTAAGTAGCTGAGGCTGGCCGCCAGCCTGGATCCTCCGGTCTCAGCCTCCCAAGTACTAGAATTACAAGCGTGTGCCACCATGCCCGGCTGGAAGTGCCCTCTTTTAAGAAATATCCCCTGACGGCTGCCACTTCCAGCTGCAGGTAACCCCGTCTGTGCTGTCACTCAGTCTTCCCTGTCCTTCTTTGTGGGCAGAGTGTGTGGCACTCCCCTTCGGCTCACACACACGGGCTTTGCAGTCGGCACCCTGTCCTCAGGCAAAGCTGTCCCCACTCCCATGGGGCAGGCGCTGGGCCCACAAGAGCTGCTACTGCCACCACCTGTCCCCAGGCCGCCGGATGTGGTACAAGGAGGGGACCCGCCTTCTGCAGGGTTTCTGCAACCCCCAGCGTGGAGCCTCTGTCCCTCTGCAGAGCTGACTCCCACCCCAGGACTTCCTTCCCGACAAACGCCTCCTGCCGTTTTCTCCTCTGTTCCCCTCACTCAAGGCCGGGTGCAGACTCCTCATGCTCATCTGCCTCTAGTGTGACTGAGCGCCTGAGCACCCTTGCACGGGTGTGTGCACCCGCGAGAGGATCCACAGACAGACGAGGTGGGGGACACTAGCCAGCGAGGGCCAAGACAGGGTCCCCAGGAGTGACACGGGGCGCCCCCCTGCTACAAGGAAGGCGCTGGAAGGTGAAGAGGTGAGGGTAGGATGGGTCTCACCTGGGACCACCCCCAACCCGCCAAGAGACAGCCGGGAGAGGCCACTGGAAGGCAGGGAGGGGCCGGCCCCCCAAAATCCCCAGGCACGGACGTATGATGTTTTCCCCAACACTGTTTTGGCGCGTCGGCTGTGAACTTAATTTAACATCCATATTGCTGCTACTTAATTAAATAGATGAACTCCTTTTACATTTGCAAGTCTTAATTCATCCTGAACAAAATTGGCCATGTTTAGATCTTTATACTCTAGCAGCTCCCTGGAACAAGTAGTGGCCTTTTCGAGTTAACGGCGGGGACAGGTTAAAAGCTAATTATCGGCTCCGGTCGCCTGTAAGAGAGAGAGTAGACGTCTTTATCCATCATCGGGAGCCGCCAGAGGACCGGGTTGACTTCCTCCTCCCCAGGCCCCAGGCTGGCAGGCACCAGGTGACCCTGTGGGGACCCTGGGTGACAGCGGGTGGCCTCCTGGCAGTCCCACACCCGCCAGACTTTGCTGCTTCCCAAACCCGGTCCCCTCTGGCCTGCTGCCCATAGCCACTCTCCAGGGAGCCCCTGACCCTGGCGCCCACTCCTGCCACGGCCTGGTCTCAGGACCACTGCACCTGAATTCTGCAGGTCACAGCCACCAGGGCTGGTGTCCTCAGCCCCTCTTCCCACCCTCCGCTGAGTGAGGGACGTGGGTGGGCTGCTACGGCCACCCGAGGGTCGGGCTGTCTAGCCCCCTGTCCTCATCTGTAGAACGCCAACAGTGAGTCCGGCGCATGGAATGGCGGTGAAGGTCCCCCGAGCTCACCTCGGGAACCAGCGCCCTGGCTACACTGGGTGCTGGGTGCAGGCGGGGATCAGGTGTCGGTGTCTGGGGTCCTGGGGGGAGCGAGGCTCAGGCGCCCGCCTCTGGGTAACTCTGCCTGGGGGGGACTGTCGGCCCTGGGAGCCAGGACCTGGGCGGGGGTAAGAGGAGAATTCCCGCCGTCCCATCCCGGCCTGAGGCACCTGGCAAGTCCCTGCCTCCCTGTTCAGTTCCCAGCAGCGTCGATGGAGTGGTGCTCTCCAGGGCAGCCGGAGGTGGCAGGTCTACGCCTCCCACCACGTCCAGTCTGAGAGGAGGAACTCCCAGGTACTCCGCACATACCCCAGGTAGGAACTCCCAGGTACTCCGCACGTACCCCAGGTAGGAACTCCCAGGTACTCCGCACATACCCCAGGTAGGAACTCCCAGGTACTCCGCACATACCCCAGGTAGGAACTCCCAGGTACTCCGCACATACCCCAGGTAGGAACTCCCAGGTACTCCGCACATACCCCAGGTAGGAACTC
>PVJS01018269.1:0-13836 GCA_004027185.1 Glis glis | reverse complement strand
CTCACCATACCTACGCTGCCCCCTGAGGAGCGAGCAGAGCCCCCCGAGGGGTCCGTCTACAGTGCTACCGCCCCGTGTTTCCACCTCGCCCACCACGAAGAGCTCTACCTAAAGGAAGACCTGCTGGCCGGTCCTGGCCCTTGGGCCAGAGCAGGGGATACCAGGAGCAAGGAAGACAGACACTGGCTTCAGCCCGCGGATCCTAACGCGGCTCTCTCCCATGCTGTCCTGCCTTCAGCTGGGCAACCACCCCTGTGCCGCTGACCCTCTGGGCCTCTGCCAGTGAAGGCTGGGGTGGGGGAAGGGAGCTCATCCCAGCTGGGGGCGGTCTGTGTCCCCCCTTCCGCGATCACCCCACCTTCTGGGCTGCACAGAAGCAGGAGGAGCTGGCTGGTCAGAGGTTCGGCCTGCCTGTCGCCCAGAGCTCCCTGGGCCAGTGCAGACAGACGCCCAGCCTCCGGCTCCATGCGCAGCCTGGGGGGTGGTGGGCTACCCTGGCTGTGGGCGCTGGTGACGCAACCCGGAGGGCGGATTACGGCAGAGACCACGGGAGGCAGCCGGATTCCCCCAGGGAGTGGCTGGTTGTTTGTGCAGGAAAAGGGGCAGCAAGGGATGGGGGGGGGCCTAGCTCATTAGCTTTTTAATCCTGCTGTGGACTCACTAAGGGAGCCTCCATGGCCTCAGGAGTGTTGGAAGAGCCCAGACTTGCTCAGAGGAGGTGCGAGTTGTGGAAAAGCCCTACGGCATAGACTGGCTGCCTCAGTTTCCCCAGGCGACCTGTTCATCCCTCCCCCCACCTCCCAACATACACAGGATGCCGGGCGCCATCAGACGGGGGATGCTGACCAGCCCCTCTCCCCTCTCCCCTTGTGATTACAGGCCTGGCCCCAGGCTTCCCAGCCCAGGAATGTGGACAGATCAGAACAACGCATCCAGCCCGGCTTCCCGGCCGTGGCCCGGAGCCCCACCACTGCACACGCCAGCGCAAGGGCTTCCTGAGCGCCAGGGGCGTCTCTGTGTACGTGCCATATCGGTCTGAGCTGCACAAGCAGGCCTATTTCTAGATGAGCACATAGCCCAGAGAGCCTGGGTTCCTTTCCTGGAGCCACACAGGCGGCAAGAGGCCTGCTTAGGTAGGATCCCAGGCATAGCAAGTCTCCCAGCCAGAGCTCTGGCCACGCCCCACCCACTGCCTTCTCCTACTGAAGTCGGAAGGCTAAAGACCCAGCCCACCTACCCACCTGCCAGACAGAGCAGGCCACCTAGAGATTGTTACCTGCACAGGAGTGGAAGGGCTGGGGAGGCTTGGAAATGCAGCCCCTCCCTCAGAAAACCGGGCCCAGGAAGCTGCAGGGAATCAGGGGGGACCAGGGGTTTCTGGCTGGGAGGGGCCAGCCCCTCAGCCCAGGAGACAGGGCCAAGGCTGACACTCAGGAGGCTCTCCAAAAGCCCCAGCCCCCAGGGCCCTCCCCGATGAGCTGGGAGCCAAGTCAGAAACCTGGCCCCTGGCCCGGGGCTGACAGCCCTCCGCACCCCCTCCCTGCCCAGGCTGGGCCCGTTTACCCCCAGCACCTCCTTCTGGAGGCTGCCTGCCAGTTGACTGCTGGGAACAAGAGCTGGGCGGCAAGGGCAAGCCCTCCCCTGGGGTGGTGCCCGGACTGGACTGCCCTGGCCCCGCGCTTGGAACTCTCTGGTTTCCCCAACAGCCAAAGATCCCGCCACAGAAGGTTCTGGGGCACAGGCAGCTGAGAGGAGGGGCCCCTCCACCCCTGGTCCTCCCTGGAGAATTGCATCAGCCCCAGCTCCGGGTGCAGGGAGGGAGGGGCGGAGGCGGCTGGGGTCTCTCCGTCCTGCTTCCTTCCTGCCCCCACCCCATCAGTCAGGGAGGCCTTTCCCGACTCTCCCCAGCCCAGAGGCCACTCCATCTGGCAGTCGGTCAACAAATATTTACCCAGCATCTTCCCCAGCAGGCTAGCGCAGGGATGGGTTTTAACAAAAGCTGAGGCCACAGAGCTCTGGGGGAGGGCTGGGACCCATGCACACGTGCGTAGACATACACCAGACACACGTCTGCACGCACGACCAGCACCCACCACACATACATACATACAACCACACGCTCATATCCCCAACACCCCAACACGCTCAGCACAGACCACGTGGGCTCACGCACACACGCCGCCATGTCCCTGTCCCTGGTTGGAACCTCCCTCTTCGCTCTGGAGTTCTGGCCCTTGGGCAGGTCACTTCACCCCAGGAGCCGTCCTGAGCGACGATGGCAGGACATCTGGAAGGTGCTCAACACAGCGCCCTCCACAGCTAGTCCCAGAAATGGCCGCCCCCGGGGGACCCAGGGAGACAGCCTGTGGGTGGGATTGTGCCCTGTGTACAGGCGGCCAGGAAGGAGGCCAGGGAAGCACAGCTAGCACAGAGGGGGTGCCATGGGACATGGGGTGTGCCTGGGCCACGCTAACCTTACTCCTGTGCACAACCCTGGCCTGGCCCGGACACCGCCCCTGGCGAAGGGTGCGGGGAAGGGAAGCGGGGGACAATGCTTGAGCTGCTGCCTGGCAAACCCTGCACCCCTCTGGGGCCTGCAGCAGCGGGGAGCCCTGTTCACCAGGCTTCTCCTGAGGCTGGTCAGGTAGGGCTATGGCCTAATAAAAGCCTTACAGCTGTCCCCCCAGATGCAATTTGAGCAGCCTGTTACAAAGGGAGGAAACTGAGGTTCAGAGAGGATGAGGCCATCAGGCTGCGGTGCCCGGCCTGGCCTCCAAATGCCCTCCTGTAAGGCCTACGGGGGTTTCTAGAGGCCCTGGAAAGGCCTCAAGGGAGCAGTTCCCTGCCACCTCTGCTAGGTGGAAGGTGCTGCTGGCTTCTGGGAGCCACGCCCAGACTGTCCTCAGCATGCTCAGTTGTGGGGACGCTTGGCACCGCTGGGCCTCATTAGTGGAGGATCTTAAAACAGTAATGTGGAAACCCTGCACGACCCCCCGGGCTGGGCGCCAGCACACTTTGAATTTTACAGGGTGAGAACACAGAGACAGAAAGGGGTTGGCCTCTCTCGGGGGCCGCTCCGGGGCATGGCTGGGTCCCTGCCCCCAAACCTGTCCTTGTCTGCTCCTCCTGGGGTGGAACTGAGAACCCCCTCCTGCCTGTCAGATGCGAGGAGCAGGGAGGCTGCAAACACACCCTCCAAAGCCAGGGAAGATGACCCAGCGCGATGGGGACTTCAGAGACACCACTGTCTAGAGGAAGCAACAGCGCTCCACAGAGGCCCAGAACGCCAGGTCTGGAACCCAGGCCTCCCATACCACAGCCTGGCACCAGGCAGGATTCTGCACCAGGAAGGAGGGAGCCCAGGGAACCAGGGAGGCTGGGCCTGGAGGACAGTGCTGGACCCCTGCAGGAGCCTGGGACCAATCCCAGCTGTCTGCGGAGAGTTCCCCCAGAGCTCTGTGGCCTCAGCTTTTGTTAGAGCCCCATTTCAGCTGGGTGTGGTGGTGCACGCCTGTAATCCCAGTACTTGGGAGGCTGAATCAGGAGGATTGCAGGTTCGAGGTCAGCCTCAGCAATTTAGCGAGACCCTGTTTCAAAATAAAAATTTAAAAAACGGCTGGGGGGGGCGGGGGTGTAGCTCAGAGGTAGAATGTCCCTGGGTTCAATCCTCAGTGCCAAAAAAAAAAAAGGGAAAGAAAACCTGCTCCCAGGCCTGGGGCCCTCTGACCCCTGACCTTGCCCCGGGAAGGGAGTGCAGATCACAGGACTGGACTCTGTGGTCAGGGGCCCTAATCAGATCCACTGTGGCCATGCTGACCCCTGAGACCTTCCTGAGGTCCTAGACAAACTGGCCGGCTGGGCTCCGCGGCTCCCGACCCTGGCCAAGGCCTTTTACCTTCAAGAAAAGACCGGCTCTGCCAGTCTCTCTGCCAAGCCACTTCCAGAAGGTGCTGGCCAGCCACCGAGGCCTGCAGGGACCAGGCTCCGTTCCATCCTGATGCCTTGCGGCCAGGACTCCACCCACTTCTCCGTCCCCGGAGGCCGGCTCCTGTGGGCGCCCATAGAGCCTCTGTACCCAGCATGAAATGGAGGTATATGTCGGGGGCTCCTGGGCTCTGGAAGGCTGGGAATAAAAACAGAAGCAGGGCCCAGAAGGTTCTTCAGAGGAAGGAAAGAATCCTCTGGATTCCAGAGACCCTGTGGTCTGCTGTTTGTGTCCAGATTCTCATGTTGAGATCCAGCCCCCATGGGGGTGGTGCGGGGAGATGACAGAGGCCACGGGGTGGGGCCTCACAGATGGCATCAGTGCCTTGTTAAAGAGGCTCCGAGAGCCGCCTCTCCCTTCCCTGTGTGTGCGGATGAGGCGCCATCCACACAACCCTCTCCAGACTGCACTCCACCCCCGGCGCCTCAGTGAGCAGGGCTTCCAGCCTCCAGAGCTGTGAGCCACCAACTTGAGTTGTTCACAAGACACCCAGTCCGAGGTGCTGTGTCCCGGCAGCCTGAGTCACTAAGACAGGGTTCTTGGCTCCCTGTGCAGAGGGCCAGAGGCCTGCAGTACTGTGGCCACAGCGGCAGCCTCAGGGACCCGCCCATGTCCAGAGAGGCAAGAAAGACCCTTCCCTGCGGGTCTGGTGGCGCACGCCTGTCGTCCTAGCGACTCAGGAGGCTGAGGCAGGGGGATCACAAGTTCGAGGCTAGCCTGCGCAACTTAGACCCTGTCTCTTTTGTCCTGCCTCCCATGTTCTCTCCCAGACCCCATGGGTCACCCCCCGAGGCTCCCTGCAGTGCGGCCACTCCAGAGCTGGCAGCACAGATGTCCAGGTGGCCGGGACAGTGGGCCATTGCCAGCAGGCTCTGCAGGGGAGAGATAACCCGCTGGCGAGGCCGAGCCCGGCTCCAGCTACCGCGCCTGTCAGGGCGTCTCGGGCCAGGAGCCCTGTCCCTGGCGCCAGGCTCGGGCTCGGGGACGGTGGCAGGAAGTGGCGGTGAGGCAGAGCCCTTCACAAAGAGCGCGTCCTCTGCGCGAGGAGATAAAGCCGAGGAGAAAGGGCGCTAAGTCAGTTGTCAGCCGCGCACATGCTGACAGGGCGCTGTGCGGCCTTTCGCGGACACGCGGCCCCCATTTGTCCTCATTCACGGAGGAGCTGCGCTTTATCTCCCTCCCATTATGTGAGGCCACAAGGCAGACACTTGCTCCAGCCTGCGCGGCTCCCTTAGAAAATATTAATATGTAAATGTCACTCTCTGAAGACCAGGAATGAAATGAAATGACCGAGCGCAAGATGCTCTGCTGCTAAGATAAAAAAAGAAAGGAGAGGCTGCCGGGCGGTGAGGCTGGGGCAGCTCGGGGAGGGCGCGGGGGTCATGGGGGGCAGAGGCTGTCTTTCCTCTCTCCCCGCAATTGGGTTCAGTGCCAGGCCCGAGAGTGGGGTGGGGGGCAAGTGGGGAGCTTCCGGGCTGCTAACCTGGTGTCAGGATGAAAACCACAGATGCCTGTGAGCATTCCAGAAGTTTCCTAGGTACCTGACTGAGCCCTACTGCCCCATTTCACAGATGAGGGACTATAGCCCAGGGAGGTGACGGGGGTCCCAGGCCCCCAGCACATGATCTTAGGGTTCTCTGTCTCCTTCCACCCGACCCCTAGGGAAGACCCACAGGAATGGATCATTGTACACGCAGGGCCTCCATCCGGCCAGGAGGGGACAAAGCCAGACCCCCGCTGCTCAATGAAGGCCGAAATCCCTGCCCACTGGGAACACCAACAAACCAAGGTATGAGCTGGGTGTGGCGGTGCACGCCTGTAATCCCAGTTCTTGGGAGGCTGAGACAGGAGGATCACAGGTTCAAGATCAGCCTCAGCATCTTAGTGAGGCCCTCAGCAACTTAATGAGACCCTGTTTCCAAATAAAAAATAAAATAGGGCTGGGGGTATAGCTGGGAGGTAGAATGCCTCTGGGTTCAATCCCTAGCACCACAAAAACAGAAACAAGTGTGCTGGGTGTGGATGCCTGCCACCCCAATCCTTGGGAGGCTGAGGCAGGAAAATCACAAGTTAGAGGCCAGCCTGGGCAACTTAGTGAGACCCTGGCTCAAAAGATAAAAAGGGCTGGGGGTGTAGCTCAGTGGTAGAGTGCTTGCCTAGTATTCACTGGGCCCTGGGTTCACGACTTGGGGTGGCGCTGTGACTACCATGCCAGCTCTTCAAATCAAGGGGGACCATGGAGGGGCCCTTGGGGAGCATGCGGTCCACACCCTCGCTTTCTTGGTGGCGAACTGGGTCCTAGAGGCTCTCTAATCATCATAGAAACAGCTCTTCCCCCGGAACCAGGTGCCCTGCTCCACCTTTCCCATGTCGCCCTGTTGAACTCCTGTGGGTGGGGACCTGCACTGTCCCCTGAAACAGCCAGGATAGTCACCGGCCTAAGCTCCCTAATCGCAGGTGCTGGAGTCAGGACATAGCCCAGCTCTGTCCCTCTTCCCAGGAACGAGTACTGGATGGGGCTGGTGCTCAGTAATGCTCAGGTGGGACAAGTTGTCCCCAGGCAGGGACCACAGATTTAGCTCTGAGGATGCCCTGGCCGGGGGGAGGTACTTGGAATGGAGACAAGAAATGAGGGCAGGAGGTGGCCCTCCAACAGCGCCCTTCCTCCTCCTGCCCCAGGCGCCCACCCACAGGGAGCAAGCTTCGCCCACAGTGGAGCCCTGGGCATGGGATGGGCACCCAAGACCCAAACAGGCCATAGGGGAGGGCTTCAGGGCTTGGCAGGAGAGCCTAGAGGAGATAAACCCTCCTCCCCACCACGTGCTAGGGTGCTCAGCAGGCCCTGCCCACACATGCTGGGGACCCACCAAGGGGCGCTGTGGCCACCCCATGTGTCTCCTACCCTGCCCCACCGTGGACTCCGACCCTCGCTCTCACAGCCTGCCCAGAGCACTGGAGGGCAGGGTGGCTGTCTCTAGCCCCCACCTGTTCTGGGGATCTCCCCCCACACAGAAAACTGCCGGCCACCCCACCCCCCGAGCCCTGAGGAAGGGAGGCCGGAGCTGAACCAGCCTCTGGTCCTCTCTGAGCTGCCCTGGATGGACGTCTCCCATCCCCGCCCGTCAGCCTGCTGCTGAACCTCATTAGCAGACTGTCAGGGTGACCCCAGGCCCCAAAGCTAAAAGGAGCAGCGTTCTCTCAAAAGATGCAGCTCAGCTAGCTACTTAACCCAGAGGAGGCCGGGCATGGCGTGGGGTGGGGGGACGGCAGGGGCGGAGACCCAGCTGCTCCTGGCTCCTGGGGGTTACACCCCAGGCCTGAGCGCAGGCCCCAGGGACAGGGATGGGCATAGGTGGGTGGTGCCTGCAGATGGAAACTATGACTGCAGAAAGCTGGAATGCCTTGGGAAGCCGCAGCGCTCACCCCCAGAGCGCTACGGGAGCCGGAGGGCCGCTCCCAGCTCCCCAAGATGAGCACACACACGTGCACACCGTCTCACACACATGCCGGGAAATGGCCACACATGTGCTCACACATGCACACGTACATATATTTATACTCACGCACATACACAAACACAGGCATGCACATGCATGTACAGGTAAGCGTGTGCGTGTACACACACACACACACATATCCTGCCAAGCCTCTGACTCACCAGCCTGGGCCTCCAGCCCCAGGATCCCTGCAGGGCTCAGGGCAGCCCAGGCCGGGGCAGCCCAGGCACCAGGAGGCTGTGATCTTCCCAGGCGAGAGGAAGAAGGGGCAGAGGAAGAGGCTCCGGAACTCCCCCAGGCCCCCGCCGCAGCCTCAGTGGGGTGGAGGAGAGGGGGCACCTGGTTGAGAAACCTCCACCAGTAGCAATAGACTGCTGGCAACGGGGCCCTGCTCAGCACAATGGGCCGAGAGCCCCCACGCTCAGGGCAGCTGCGAGAAGAGCTGGCCCGCTCCATGCGCAGTGCGTGTGAGGAGGGGGGCTGGCTGCCTGCCAGGGGGCCGTGCCAGGCCTCCTGTGGACTCACGCTCCCACAGGGCCAAGCAGGGGGCTACGGGGCCAAGCCGGGGGCTGCGAAGCCAAGGCCGCCCCTCCAGGCCTGGCTGCCTTCCCCACCCCCAGCTCCAAGGCCGCCCCAGCAGCTGCTCTGGGGGAGAGCAGGGGGCACCCCAGAAACAGGGACGCAGGACCAAGGGGGCACGGCGAGGGGTCCCAGAGAGTGGAAACAGGGAGCAGTTTGGGTGGTTTTCAAAGCCCTGGAGGCCCCTGGGCCTCCTCCTCTGGGACTCCACTGGAGGGAGAGAGACAAAGGAAGGGAAAAGAAGGGAGGGGGGCCAGGAGGGGGCAGAGAAGAGGAAGGAGGGAGCCGGTGGGCAGGGGGGCCTTCCAGGAGGAGGGGTAGGGAGATGAACCTTGACCTCTGCACACAAGGGCGACCTCCCTTCTCCAAGCACGGCTCTCCAGAGTCCTCGGCCAGTCCGCTGTACCCTGAAGTTGCCTGGGGTCTTTTGTTTTTCTTAGGTGCTCCCCTGGGTCCAAAGTGCGGTGCTCCTCAAGGTGGGGTTCCCATAGGCAGAAATGCAGATTCCTGGGCTGACCCACCCCACGGAATCAGATGTGGGTGCCCCGAGCAGGGGAGGGGCGTCAAGGGCAGCCCACATGGGTTATGGCCCATAACACCCATAGCAGTGGGGACAGCTAGGTGCTCGCAGGAGCCAGCCACTGTTCCAAGGACTTTCGGAATGCTGCTCCTCCCACACAGGAGCACGGAGAGGCTGAGTAAGTGGCCCAGGGTCACCCAACTGCAGAGTAGCTGAGCGGGGAGAAGAGGAGCCCAGGCAGGCTGGAGTGGGGGCCCATTCTCTCAGCAGCCGTGCCTGTGAGGGGGAGGTGGGAAGCAGGGTGCATAGGTCGGCCTGGCGTGGGGTCCATGCTGGGCCATGGTAAGGAGTGGTCTCAGAATGGACCAATGGGCGCGGGAGGGATGGAGAGCGGGCTAGCCTGCAGAGGACAAAACCCAAGTTGCAGGGGTGGAGTCCATGAAACGTAGGGTGTAGAGCAAGATGGCGGTGACAGCTGGTCCTGACCAGGAGCCTTCCACCTGTCCCCACAACTCATAGGTTGGGGACACACTGGTGAGATCGGGCTTCTCTGGCCTTGACCCCCTTGCAGACCTGCAATTAAATTAGCGCCGTCCTCGCCAGCATCTCCCCGCTAATCAGCCGCACCCCCCTCTCCCGGGTGATGGGAGCACTCTGATATCGGAGTGGACTCTAATGTGTGCGGCGTGAGGGACCCTTAATTTATTACGTGCCTGTAATTGATGTTTATATAAAGTAGCTCTTACAGCTACTCAAAGCGGGAGATGAAAAGCAATCAATCAGCCATTTGCCTCAAAAGCAAGGGAAGAAAACACCACACACATCAGAAGCCACCCCCGAAGCCGTCCTGGGAGGGGGCTGGACGGGCGCTTTGAAGCTCGGGGTTCCAACCACGCAGATGCGCGACTGCCAGGACGCGGCTCAGCCGGCTGTCAGGGCTGCAGAGGCGACAGGGATCTGAGGTCCTGGGTACTGTGCATCGTCGCCCGTGGCCTGGCAGCCCTCCTTGGTCACTTGGACTCCAAATCCTTCAGGGTCACGAGGAGGAACGAAGCCGGGGTCCAGCCACGGCAGGGTCTGCTGAGCCATGGGGCAAGCCCAGTGCTACCCCTGATTCACACTGGGGTTTACCCAGTACAGGGCGACGGCGCTTCCTATATCCCGCCCTGATACAGACCCCCACACACACACCTCCTCCCTGTGCATGGTGTCCGCCACTCGCCCCCAACCTAGCATCCAGCCCAGACCTGGGTGTGGTTGGGGAGGCTGGCCGTGACCCCAGGGAAGACCTTCATGTGGCCTGCGGGCCTCGCCACCTGGAGAGCTTCCTACGCAGGGCAGGTAGAGCAATGAGCAGGAGGGCGGGTGTCCTGGGGCTGCAGGACGAGCGAGCACAAGTGGCTTAAGACAACAGGAATGTGTCCCTCGTGGTCTGGAGGCCAGCAGGTGGAAATCAGCCTCACTGGGCTGAAGTCAAGGTGTCCCCAGGGCCACACTCCCTTGGAGGCTCTAGGGGAGGCTCCTTCCTGCCTCTCTAGCTCCTAGTGGCTCCAGGTATCCCTTGTGGCTGCATCTCTCCAATTTCTGCCTTCTGTGTATCCCAAATCCGCCTCTGCCATTCTCTTCTAGAGGATGTGTTTAGGGCCCACCTAATAATCCAGGATAATAATATCTCAAAATCCTCAATCTGCAAAAGCCCCTTTTCCAAAGAAGGTGACACGTACAGGTTCCAGGAAGCAGGGCAGGGACATCTCTTGGGGGACACTTTTCAAAGGTCCCTGCTTCTCTGTTCTAGTTCAGATCGCTCCAGAAACCCAGGCACTGGGTCAGACCCTCTCCCAGCCGTCCAACATCCCCCAGGTACCAGGTACCGCTCTGGGCGCTGGGGTGCAGCGGCGAAGAAAACCGAAGGCGATTCCTGTCTTCCCAGAGCCCACGTGTACATGTTAAAGAGTGACGAATAGAGCCGGGCATGGTGGCGCATGCCTGTAATCACAGTACTTGGAAGGCGGAGACAGAAGGATCGTAGGTTTGAGGCTAGCTTCAGCAACTTAGCGAGACCCTTAGCAATTTGGCAAGACCCCATTTCAAAACAAAAATTAAAAAAAAGAGTTGGGGGTGTATCTTGAAAGTAGAACCCCTGGGTTCAATTCCAAGAAAGAAAGAAAGAAAAAGAGATAAAAGAAAACAAAAAAGAAAGAAAGAAAGAGACCTAGGAGAGGAGGTGGCCTGCATTGGCCTCTCAGAGCACTGACTTTTGAATAAAGGCCTGAAGGAACCAGGTGCGAAAGCCTTCGCAGATCTGCCCATCTGTGAAGAGCATCCAGGCCGGGGTGAGGGCAGGTGCAAAGGCCCTGAGATCCCAGCGTGTTCAGTAGGAGCCCACCAGGAAGCCGTGGGAGCGGAGGAACACACCAGAAGGCAGAGTGGAGCCAGAGGGTGGAGGGGGTGCTGCAGGCTGCGGGGCTGCGCAGTTCTGGCTACGACTGAGCCACTTTTCATGGGGTGGAGGCGTGGGAGGGCCCCCACACCGCCAAAGCCAGGGGCCCGCAGGCTCGGGGTCCTGCCCCTTGCAGCCTTTCCTCCCACAGCCTCAGAGGCTGCCTGGGCCCTTGCTGCGCCCCGGCCCCTGACCTGTTCTCTCTGGAGCACACAGCTGCAGGCACAAAGCGGGCCTCCGGCATGCTGCGTGCTCGGGGGCGGTGCGGGCCACGCGGGCACGCGCACATGCTGGGACTCTGGTCCCCGGTGGGGGCGACCGTGGCTGCCGCAGCCGCAACCTCCATTAAGAATTTATCAGCCCAGAGGGAAGAAGTCTTTAGCTCTTGGGCCTCCCACGGTGGGGGCCCCTGCAGCAGTGAAACTTTGCTCCTGGGAATAAAATGGAAATCCATCCCTGGAGCATAATGAACAGCGGCTCACGGAGCTCACTCCTGAGCGGGCCCCAGTGACAGGGCTGGGGGCAGCGGGAGGCCTGGGGGGGCCAGAGCTGCACAAGATGGCGGCGGCTCAGAGGCGCTGCCCCCCCAGCCCCACCTGCTCAGCGCTGCCCGGCCTAATAAACCCTCTCTCTTCAGAGTCACATTCGATGTGGTCCCAACAGGGAGCCATACGTCACCAAATCCAGCAAAAATTTGTGCTAAATTGAATCAATCCATCTTGGAAATGGCTCTTGTCAGCGTCTGTCAGAGGAACTGTCTGCAGGGGACGGAGGGATCAGGAGGGGTAGCTGGGACGCGAGGGCTGGGGGTGCGGGGGGGGCTCCCTCCCCAACACCTCCAAGGCTGCAGCGGTGGCCGGTGGAGAGGGAGGAAGGGGCTGGAAACATACACATACACACACGTGTATATACACACACACATGCATACACACACAGGTGTGCACCCATGTACACATACATATGCACGTGCGTGCACACACATGTACACTCAGGTGCACACACATGCACACACATATGCATGTGCACACACACAAGGGTGTGCCCGCACACATGCACACGTACTCATCCTCTGGGTGAGGCTCATGGTGCGCTGTCTAGGGGAGGGACGGGCGGCAGCTGAGTGTCCCTTAAAGACAGACACATACACACAGGCTCCCCTGCAGCCGGGCTGGCATGCCACTGAGCTCTCAGCCGGGGCCATGCTCCCTGAGAGGGGGACTTCCTGCACAAACTTCCAAGTAGCAACACAATTTGCTCCCTGAGATGGGGACTTCCTGCGCAAACTTCCAAGTAGCGACACAATTATTAAACGCCCACGGAGTGCCGAGTAGGCTGACGGCAGGGGAGGGCCGGGAAGCGCTGTCAGGTGGAACTCAGACCCGGCTGCAGCGCTCAGGGTCTGAAGAGCAGCCGGAGGCCGGGGAAGGTGCTGGAGCCACCAGGTCCTCTCTATGGGCAGCCAAGGCGACCCCTGTCACTCAGGAGCTGGCCCAGAAGGCCCTGGCCTCGCTCCCAGGCACGGACCCACATCTGGAGTTCTGGGCACCCAAGATGAACAGGACAGGGTATCTGTGCCAGCCACTCCCTGCTGTTCTGAGGGGAAACTGAGTCAGGCTCAGGCAGCCTGGGGACTACTCCAGAACTGGATGGGGGGCCTTCAGAGCCCCCCGCTCTGGTGCCCGCCAACACGGCCTCCCCAAGACCACAACTCTGTCACTCTGTCTTTCAGGTCTGGCTCCCAAAGTTGTCCCCAGCATGGAGACCTCATTTCCACGTGCACCCCCGTGACCTCGACACCCACCCAGTGGGCAGACCACTTTCCTCGGTCCAGCCGCCCACCTTCTTCTGCAACCCAGTCCCTACTGGCCACAGCGAGTGTGTCAGCCGGCCAGCGCTCAGCGACTGCCTTGTCCACCCGCCCCAAGCCGCAACCCTGAAAGCCCAGACCCCGGCACGCACACCTCTGCTTCCCAAGGGACATGACACAGGTGGGGCCTACAGATGTCCCTGGATATCAAGTTCAAGGGAAAGACAAAGTCTGGAGTTCTTGCTGATCCACTCTCGATACAGAGAGACCAGCAGACACGTCCTTCAGTACCTCAAGGTCAGGGCGTCGCTTTCCCTCGGGGCTGTGGCTAAGTGTCCATGAAACAGCTGCCCGTGGCCCAGGGCAGGTCCGGGGACAGCCCGGAGCCCAGGCCAAAGCTCACTGAGACTCTCCCCTCCTAGGTCCTCCCACTAGGCCCTGGACAGCTTTCTCTCCTGCTGGGGCAGAACCTGCTTCTCCCCACCTGCTCCAGATCGACTCTCACCTGGCGCTGCTGAGATGGACACAGCTAGGCAGGAAGGCACCTGGGCAGGTGCATCAGCTGGAGCACCACCCGGAGCACCACCCGGAGCATCGTCTGCCTGGAAATTAACTGATGGACTGAGGTGAGGGCACTGGCCGCTTGGGGGCGGGTGACTGGGGACCAGAAGGGACTCGGGAGTGGCCACATTGGTTCTCATCCAGGTGCTGGTCACATGGGGAGTTCAGCTGTTTGCAGACGCATTCCTGCTGAACATCATACTTCAGTGACCATTGCAAATTAAAAAAGAAAAAAGAAGCCGGGCGTGGTGGCGCACGCTTGTAATCCCAGTACTTTGGGAGGCGGAGACCAGAGGATCCGGGTTCGCGCCAGCCTCAGCTCTCTCTCTCCCTCTCCTTAATGAGGCCCTCCGCAACTTCGTGAGACCGGGTTTCGAAATAAAATATAAAAAATAGGGCCGGGGGTGTAGCGCAGAGGTAGAACGCCCCTGGGTTCAATCCCCGGTA
>PVJS01018268.1:21414-35198 GCA_004027185.1 Glis glis | reverse complement strand
GTTTGGGTTCCACTGCCAGTGCTGTGAAACTGATCTGCATAATAAACCGGGATTAACTGAGCTGCTGGGGGGGGGGCCTGGAAGCAAGGAGCTGGGAGATTTGTCAGGCATCTTGAGGCAGTCAGAGGACATGGAGCACGAAGGCCCTGGAGGACAGAGAGAAAGGTGACCAGTGCAAATAGTGACAGGCTGCGAGGGCGGAAGGCTTCAGGAGCACTGGATGTAAACTTGTCTGTCTGAAGCCAGGTGTGGTGGCGCACGCCTATAATCCCAGTATTTGGGAGGCTGAGAAAGGAGGGTTTCAGGTTTGAGGCCAGCCTCAGTAACTTAGTGAGACCCTGTCTCAAAATGAAAAATAACATAGGGCTGGGGGTGTAGCTCGAAGGTAGAATGCCCCTGAGGTCAATCCCCAGTACCAAAAAAAAAAAGTGTCCTTCTGATGCATACACCTGCGTCTCCCCAAAACTTCACTGGTGTTTCATACACATGAGCCCGAGGGAGTGATTTGAGGGGATACGAAGGAGCACGAAGCAAGGTCCCCTGGGCCGGGGCTGAGCTGGGGACGATTGCAGGGACAGGAAGGTGGAGCGGCGTTGAGTGTAGCAAAGCTCAGAGCCGAATATGACAGAGCCCGAGGAATTCACAGGAATCCAGGGAAGGTTGCTGGACTTCCTACAGGACCTGGGAGGAAAGGCCAAGCCAATTTTATTTAAGTCCCGAGGACAGTTTGTCCTCAGCTGACACCTGGATATATCGCAGCACCCTCTTCTAGACGTCTCCTTGGCTCTCACACGCTGAGAGGTGTTTGCTTCCACCAGCCTCTGCACGGTGCCATCGGGGGATCCCTCTGTCTCCTCGCTGCAGGCTGATGTCTGTCTCCAGCAGGCACATAAAGGTGTTTGCTGATCTGGGCATGGAGGTGCAAGCCTATAATCCCAGTACTTGGCAGGCTGAGACAGGAAGATAACAGGTTCGAGGTCAGCCTCAGGAACTTAGGGAGACCCTCAGCAACTTAGCAAGACCCCGTTTCAAACTAAGAAATAAAATAGGGCTGATGTTTGATGTTTGCTGCGTGAATTAATGTTTTATTTTCTGACCAAGATTTAAGGTGGATTTAAAAAGAAAACGAGACACAAAACTGGGATGATCTTGTAGTGTTATTTAGTCCAACACACACACACTGGACTGAAAATAGAGCAAAAGGCACAGTACAAAATTCAAGACTGCTAAAGTCATAGGAATAACTTTACTTGCTAAAAGACTGGAAGAGACAGAATGTCCTATAAGCCCATCTGAAACAAACTACAAGTATAAAAAATCAGAAGGAATTAAAACCCTGTGCTCAGGACCTTGGAGTAAGGAAGGAGTTCTTTAAAAGGGCCTAAAAAAGCAAAAGTCATAACTCAAAGATTGGTGTAATTTAAAACATCTGCACTACAAAAATCACCCCCAAAATGGAATTTATTTTACTTGCAAAAAAATAGAACAAAGATTTGGCACTGAGAATAATAATGTATATTAAAACTAACTCCTAAAAACCTAGTAAGTAAAGGAGAAATGACCCAATAGAAAAATTAAGCTGGGAGTTCCTTTTCAGTGAAAAGAACATAAATAGTTGATAATCCTAAGAAAAATGTGCTCAATCTTTCTTTAAAAACTGGATAAGTAAACTGCAAATTCAAATGAAATTAAAATGAGGTAAGATTTTCTCCCAAAGATTGGCCAAAATTTCAATTTTTTTATTTTTATTTATTCTTTTTATTTATTTATTTATTTATTTGGTGGTGCTGGGGATGGAACCCAAGGGCCTTCTACCTCCAGGCTATGCCTCCAACCCTATTTTATTTTTTATTTTGAAACAGGGTCTCGCTACGTTGCTGAAAGCCTCACTAAATTGCTGGGGCTAGGCTGGGCATGGTGGCACATGCTTGTAATCCCAGTACTTGGGAGGTGGAGACCGGAGGATCAGGGTTCAAGGCCAGCCTCAGCTACTTAGTGAGGCCCTCCGCAACTTCGTGAGACCTGGTTTCAAAATAAAGTATAAAAAATAGGGCCGGGGATGTAGTTCGGAAGTAGGAGGTAAAACGCCCCTGGGTTCAATCCCCGGTACCACAAAAATAAATAAATAAATAAATAAAATAAAAATATAAATTGCTGGGGCTGGCTTTGAACCTGTGATCCACCTGTTTCAGCCTCCCACGTACTGGGATTACAGGCATGCGCCACCATGCCTGGCTTAAAATTTCAAAATTTTATGACATCCTAAGCATTAGTGGGAGAATATAAATTTGTGTGAATACTTTGGCAAATCTATTGAAACCTGAATGTACACTCTGACTCAGAAATTCCACTTCTCCACACCTACCCTACAGAAACACACGTGTGCACAAGGAAGCTTCACAGATATTTTTACTGCAGCATGTGTTGAGATGGAAAGACTTGGACATCATCCTAGGGCTGGCTAAAATCGTAGAATATATGATGAAGTATTATGCAGCAGTTCAAAAAATAGAGTAGCCAGGTTCAGTAGTACACGCCAGTAATCCCAGCTTCTCAGGAAGCTGAGGCAGGAGGATTGCAAGTTAGAGGCCAGACTGGGAAACTTAGTGAGACCCTGTCTCAAAATAAAATTTTTTTTTTTTTTTTTGCGGTACCGGGGATTGAACGCAGGGGCGTTCTACCTCCACGCTACGCCCCCGGCCCTATTTTTTATACTTTATTTTGAAACCGGGTCTCACGAAGTTGCGGAGGGCCTCACTAAGTAGAGAGAGATAAAAAGGGTGGGGGGTTGGGGATGTGCTCAGGGGTAGAGCGCGCCTATCTTCAATCCCCAGTACCACACACAAAAAAACAAGGTAAATTTCTATGCACAAACATGGTTATATCTACTAGACATATTATTGAGTAAAAAATAAGTAAATTCTAAAGATGAATATAATGTGATAGCTACTATTTTTAAATAAACACAATGGCAACCATCAAGAATACAAACAAAAATGCTGGTGAAGATGTGGGGAAATAGGAACTTATAGACTCTTGGCAGGATGACAAATTAGTACAGGCACTATGGAGGTCAGTGTGGAGGTTCCTCAAAACACTAGGAATGGAACCACCATAGGACCCAGCTATACCACTCCTCAGTATCTTTCCAAGAGAATTAAAGTCAGAATACAATAAGGAAACATGCATATCCATGTTTATAACAGCACCATTCACAAGAGCCACATTACAGAATCAACCTAGGTGTCTGTCAACAGATGGGTAGATAAAATGTGGTATATACATGCCATGGAATTTTCCTCAGCCATAAAGAAGAACAAAATGATGTCATTTGTAAGAAAATGGATAGAACTAGAGAATATTATGCTAAGTGAGATCATCCTGACTCAGAAGGCCGAGGATCGTATGTTATCTTATATGTTCTCTTATATGTGGAAGCTAGAGAAAAAAAATAGGGAAAAAAAGGTCTTCCGATAAATGAGGAGACAGACCAGTAGAATAGTGGAAGGGGACTGGGGGAGGGAAGAGGGAGAAACAAAGGAGGCTTGAGGAAGGAAACAGATCAAACGTTGTTATGTCCGTCTATGAAGGTATCACTACCAATCTCACACGTCGGGGAGTGGGTGGAGAGCGGGGTGGGATCCAGAGAAACACCAAGTGCTGTGTGCCTCTATGTTTCTATCACTTGGAACCTCACTATGATGTACAATTACAACATATCAATAAAAGTATATTAAAAAGCAATAAACAAAATTACAGTCGGCCTCCATATTTACCGCTTCTGCCTCCCATAAATTCAACAACTGCCAATCAAAAAGATTTAAAAAAAAAAACAACGGCATCTGTACTCAACATGTTCAGACATTTTTCTTTTTTTCTTGTCATTATCCCCTAAACAATACCATATAACAACTACTCACATAGCATTTACATTGTATTAGGTATTATAAGTAATCTAAAGATGATTTAAAGTATCAAATACTATGTATGCATACTTATAGTATGCAAATACTTTGTCATTTTATAAAAAGGACTTGAGCATCTGTGGATTTTAATCCCAGAAACAACTTCCCCAGATACAGAGGAACAACTACAAGCTTTTTGGGGTGTGTGTGTGTGTGTGTGTGTGTGTGTGTGTGTTACTGGGGATTGAACTCAGGGGCATTCTACTTCTGAGCTACACCCCCAGCACTATTTTATTTTTTTTTTATATTGAAATAGGGTCTCACTAGGTTGTGGAAGACCTCACTAAGTAGCTGAGGCTGGTCACGAACCTGCGATCCTCCTGTCTCAGCCTCCCAAGTACTGGGATTATAAGCCTGCACCACCACACCCGGCACTACACGTGTTTTCTAAAGGAACATATACATATATGTGAATGCATGGGAAGAAAATGACTGTAAGGGTCTGCACCAGTGGTCACACTCTATCACGTTTCAAATTTTTGCAAGACAAAATGTAACCGTGTAGTGTTTATATTATGAATATAAGTTGAAATTTAAAATTAAATGTTTAACATTACCGAAAGACAAGTTTCACATAATCTCACTCATATGTGGAATCTAAAAAACGTTGATCGAGAAGTCGAGAGTAGGGGGTAGAGAGGGATGAGGAGAAATTGATCAATGGTTAGTAAGTTACAGTTAAGAGCAAGAAATTGTGGTGATGTGGTACTGCACACCAGGGTGGCTATAGATAATAAGATTGTACATTTGGAAAAGGAAGAAGAAAGGATTTTGAATGTCTTCACTGTAAAGAAATGATAAATGCTTGAAGAGATAGATATGTTTAAACAGATTTAAGCATTACACAATGTATACATGTATGAGACATCACATGGCACTCCATTAATACGTACAATTTTTAAGGTTTTTGGGTATCAGCTAAAAATAATTTTGTGTGTGTGGTACTGGGGATTGAACCTAGGGACATTCTACCTCTGAGCTACACCCCAGCCCTATTTTTTAATCTTTATTTTTGAAACAGGGTCTCACTAAGTTGCTGAGGCTGGCTGCAAACCTACGATCCTCCTGTCTCAGCCCCCCAAGGGCTGGGATTACAAGCATGTGCCACCATGCCCAGCTAAAAATAAATTTAAATTAAAAAATCAAATGCATCACAAGATACTACTCAGCAATAAGGAGGAATGAACTACTGATTCACACACACATAGTCGTGGATGAACCTCACGTGCAGCATGCTAAGCAACAGAAGCCAGACGCCAAAGGGTGCCTTGTGAATAGGTCCGTGTAGATGAACAGGCAAAATTAATCTATAGAGAAAAAAAATCCGAGCTGTGTTTTTTTGAGGGTGGGAGTGACTGATTGGTGAGGGGCACTGGGGCGATAGAAGGATGTGGTCATGGGTGTGAAGCTGCTGCTTACAACGGTCCAGTGATGGGGCTGGGCATGTAGCTCAGTGGCAGAGCGCTTGCCTGGCATGTGCAAGGCCCTGGGTTCCCTCCCCAGCACTGTGAAAAAAAAACTATCCAGTTGTGATCTGTGCATTTCAGTGTATGTTAAGTCTAACCTCAAAGAAATAAAAACTCACCAAATTAAGTGTCGAATGTGTCTATCATGATAACATGTTTAAAGTCCATTTTATGCAAAACTAACGGTTCTTCATCACACACATCATCCTGAGTCCGTTCTCTGCCATCCTCCTGCTGATTTTCCAGTCACCCAGCCTCCACGTGAGGATGGCCTGGCAGCTGTGGCCACACACACAGGAACGTGGTTCCAGGAAAAGAGACATATGTCCAATTTGTTAAATGTGAGTTGTTGGCTGGCGTTTTGCTGGTATTGAAGGAGCCCTGGCGCTGCCTAGCCAGCCCCTCCAGGGGACAGGCGAAGAAGACGGTAGGTGAGTCACTTGTTGTGCTAACCGATCAGCATATGCTTAGTGTTTAGGAATCAGTTTACAGAGCTGGAAAGCAGAACAGATGAATAGGAAAAGGATACCAGGATACCGTTCAGCCTTTTAATTATGGAGAAGCTGGGAAGGGCAAGGAAACAAAGCAAATGGGCATGCAGCTCAAAAACAGAAGATGCAGCTCAGACCTCGGTTCTCGGTTCTCTGTTGGCCAACAAAGGGCAGTGGCGTGTGTGTGTGTGTGTGTGTGTGTGTGTGTTACTGGGGATTGAACCCAAGGGCATTCTACCTCCAAGCTACACCCCCAGCCCTCTTTAATTTTTTATTTTGAAACAGGGTTTCACTAAGTTGCAGAGGACCTTACTAAGTTGCTGAGGCTGGCTGCCAACCTGAGATCCTCCTGTCTCAGCCTCCCAAGTACTGGGTTTACAGGCATGCAACACCACACCTGGCTGGCAGTGGCCTTTCCAAATTAAGCCCTTTCTTTATATCTTATAGGAACTGGAATTCACATGTGCAATTTCAAATCCAGGTTTCTTGATTCTTAGTCAAGAGCTCAGTCTCAAGAAGCTGTTTCTACCATGCACTCCATTCAGTCTGTCCAGCTTCTTCTAGCTACCCAGAGGGATTAGTCTAATGCAGACACCATGATGTCAAATGCCAATCGGGGCCTAATGGTACAAGGCAGACATTCAATTGATACTTCTTGGAAAAGTGAATTAATAAGTCTAACAACCTGGAGGGGTTAATAAATTTTCTCATTTAGACAAGGGCAGCCAACTTTGACTTATTATTGCCATAAAGATTGCCAGGGTTTTTTTTTTTTTTTTTTTGGCTAGGTGTGGTGGCCCACACCTGTAATCCCAGTACTTGGGAAGCTGAGACAGGAGGATCACAGGTTTGAGACCAGCCTCAGCAATTTAGAGAGACTCTCAGCAACCTTGTGAGACCCTCTTCAAAATAAAAAATTACAAAAGGACTTGTGGTGTAGCTCAGAGGTAGAATGCCTCCGGATTCAGTCCTAAGTGCTACAAATGTGCACGTGCATGCACACACACACACACACACACACACACACACACACAGATTGCCAGCTTTTTAAAGGAAAACACAAAATTTAGATCTGTGAATGAAATGTCTTAATATAAAACATGTGGAGGAAATAACATGTTTTCAAGTTGTGGTGCCTAATTGACTGAGCCACAGGGTGCCCAGTTATTTGGTCAAATATTATTCTGGATGTTTCTGTGAGGGTATTTTTTGATAAAATTTGAAATTGGTAGACTGAATAAAGCAGATGGCCTTCCATGATATGGCTGGCCTCATCCAATCAGTTGAAAGTTTAATAGAACAAAACAAAAAAGCTGGTTCTCTTGAAAATAAGAGAATTCTTCCTACCCACAGCCTTCATACTGGGTTATTGGGTATTTCCCTCTCTTCAGTCTTGAAGCGAAATGCCGACTCTCTCTGGGTCTTGAGCCTTCTTGCCTCTGGCCTGGAACTACACCATCAGCTCTCCTAGTTCTCAGATCTTCCAACTTGGACTGGAACCACACATCGTTGTCCTGCTTGCCAACCCACCCTGCGGGTTTTTGGGACTTGTCCACCTCCATAATCAGGTGAGCCAATCGTTATAATAAATCTTTTTCTGTATATGTACCTATGATTCTGTTGCTCTGGAGGAACCTAAGACAGAGTCCATAGCCAATATTCAGGCCCCTGAGCCCCCAGAAATGCAAGTGTGCTATGTAAGAATCACTGAAGAAGTGTGCGTTCTCCACAACGATCAAAGTGCCTGGCTTGTCATGGACAATGAATAGATGCTTACTGCATAAGTATTATTAATTATTATAGGATCATTATTAATTATTATAGGATTATAATATTATAATTATTATAGGATAAACTAACTCATCATATTTTTTTCCCCACAGGCTAGAACACTGGAGGTGTTTAACCAAAGCCTGCAAAGAAATTTGTGTGCTGAGTAGGAAGTTGGGCAATTGACCTGTCAAGGTATTTATTTACTTATCCATTGATTGATTTATTAATTCACTGACATAGTAATCATACACCATATACCCAGCACTCAGATAGATATAGGATATATAAAACACAAGAACGCACAGTCCAGGCCCTCTAGGAACTTTTATATAAGTTTATATACAATTATAACACAGTTTTGTAACTGTTACCAGATCGATGGCAGCCCACGCAGTTGTGATAGAAATGTACAGGTAGGGGTGCATTTCCCTCAGGGGAAAAGTGGGAGGGCTGGGAAAAAAGAAAGCAACAGTTTACCAGGGACAGGCTGCCAGTAGAAGATGAAATGTAGAAAAATCATAAACAAGAAAATCATGGAGAATTGATTAAAGAAATTATTATGCAGTGGAATACCATCAGGCATTTAAAATTGTTTTTAAAGAAAATACACTCACACGCACAAATGTAAGTTTTGAAAAGAATAAAAAATTATGTTTAATGTCAGAGTTAAAAATATGTAGAGAGAAATTAGTTTGCATAGGCAAAAGAGTGAAGTGCTATGTAAATGTGGATTTTTGAAGGCTGTTGTGAATGTTACAGAAATTTAAAATTTTTTCTATGTTTCTTCATTTTCCAAACCTTTTTAAATGTGTTCTATCTCTGAGCTACACCTCCAGCCCTTTTTACTTTTTTATTTTGAAACAGGGTCTTGCTAAGTTACCACGTACTGGCCTTGAACCTGTGATCCTCCTGTTTCAGCCTCCCAAGTACTGGGATTCCAGGCATGAGCCACCATGCCTGGCTCATTTTCCAAACTTTCGATAATGATTATTACTTTCTTAGTTGTTTTTTTAGAAAAGATAATTTTGCAATGTCATTTTGGACACATATTAGGTTATCCAATTAAATAGACAACTCTTCCAGAAAGTGTCCCCAAACTTCTACCCTAAATCCACAAGGTCATGGAATTTACTTCCAGGAGCCATGCATGTACAAAGTGACCCCACACCCTTGGCTACAGTCAGTTGGACCATCGGTGGCATTTGACCCAAACCAAGCCAATCAGATTACATTTCCTGAACAATTGGAGATTAAAATGATTCCTGCATCAAATATCCTCTTGAATGGAAGAGTTGAATGCAAGAGCCGTAGGGGTGTCGGGAGCTATTTCTCTGGCTTCCGGCTCATAGTTGCACATATAGCCTTGAGAAGTGCAAGTCCTGCCAAACGGGCAGATTTAGATCTGCTGATGTGTGTGCTGAAAGTTTCAACAGAAGGAATTTCTCTATCTCAGAGGAAGGACTTGACTGTTCTTTGTCCCAGGAAGGAGGAAGGAGATTGTCTGGGAACATTCTGCCCGCTTAGATAAGTGTTAACATTGTGTGGTCAAGGACCTTGTGCTCATTTCTGATGCTCTAGAAGTGTATATAAGGTTTGAGCTACATAAAGTCAAGGCTGCTGCGATATTGACCGCCAGCCCTCCCGAATCTTTTCTCTTGTCTTTTGTTTTTTCCTTAATCCTCACTCCCTGTTTCAGGGACCGTTTGACTTTGCTGGCGGGCTCCGGCATAGGGGTGAACATTGTTTCTTCCTTGTGGACTAAGGAGTAGAGAAGAGTAGTCTTCACAGAAGAGAATGTTACGGACGTGCAGGGAGAAAATGAGGAGAGAGAGCAGCAAGGTACTGCTGAATCCCCATGACATGACCTCCTTCCTGAGGCCCTGGAGCACTACCCTTAAATTCTGAGATATTCATGTGCCCTGTAAGAAATTCCCTTTGCTTAATCTGAATCAACTTAACTTTTTTGGTTTTTTGAAGCCAGGAGTCTCTATTAATACAAATGTTGTTGGGAGCATAGGGATAGAAGCATAGCTCACTAAGAGAACTTCAAAATGACGCCAATCTGTGAAAACAAGGACTGCATGTCCCACACAGTTCTCCATTACCTAGTCCAACTTCAGCATATGGCTGGTGCTTGATACAAGCTTGTGACTACTAGCTGGGTGCAATGGTGCATGCCTATAATCCCAGTATTTGGGAGGCTGAGATAGGAGGATCACAGGTTTGGGGCCAGCCTCAGCAATTTATTTTATTTATTTATTTATAATTTTTTGTGGTACTGGGGATTGAACCCAGGGGCATTCTACTTCCGAGCTACACCCCCTAGCCCTATTTTTTTTTATTCTTTATTTTGAAACAGGGTCTCACTAAGTTGCGGAGGGTCTCACTAAGTAGCTGAGGCTGGCTGCAAACCCGAATCCTCCTGTCTCAGCCTCTCAAGTATTGAGATTACAAGCGTGTGCCACCATGCCCAGCTCAGCCTCAGCAATTTAGCAAGACTCAGCAACTTGACAAGACCCTATTTATTTAATATTTATTTATTTATTTGTTTGTTTGTTTATTTATTTAATTGCGGTACCAGCGATTGAACCCAGGGGCATTTCTACCTCTGAGCTACACCCCCAGCCCTATTTTTTTTTATTCTTTATTCGTTTTTATTTTTTTATTCTCGAGTACTGGGATTACAAGCATGAGCCACCACACCCGGCTCTATTTTTTTTTTTTTTTGCAGTACCAGGGATTGAACCCAGGGGCGTTCTACCTCCGCGCTACACCCCCGGTCCTATTTTTTATACTTTATTTTGAAACCAGGTCTCACGAAGTTACGGAGGGCCTCACTAAGGGGGAGAGAGAGAGAGAGAAAGAGAGAGAGAGAGAGAGAGAGAGATAAAGAGAGAGCTGAGGCTGGCCGCGAACCTGGATCCTCCGGTCTCCGCCTCCCAAAGTACTGGGATTACAAGCGTGTGCCACCACGCCCGGCCTCCGGCTCTATTTTAAAATTAAAATAATAATAATAATAAGGGCTGGAGGTATAGCTTGGGAGGTAGAATGCCCTTCGGTTCAATCCCTGGTGCCAAAAGAAAAAAGAAAAAAAAAGCTTGCTGATGGACAACGTGGAAGAATGAAGGATGGACGATTATGCCTTTACTCTTAGTTGACCTAAATTCCTATTTAATTATTAGGAAGAATGGATCAGGGTTAGTGAAAAGGACATGTCTGCATTTCTCTCCATTTCCTCTAATAGGAAGAGTACTCAATACAGGTGGCCTGGGAAGTGTGATCTTTTGTTAAAGTCTGTAATCTCACCGGCACTCAAATTCACTTGTAATTAAAGGTTAAGTGTAGCTGAAAACTTCTCCCTAATTGCTGAGAAGCCAAAAGCTTCACTGGTAAATATGGAAAGTTTCTCATCAGAGGAAAAGACTATAAAGGTACATATAAATATAATCAAATAACCCTTTCTGCAATTTATCATTCCTTTGTTTAGGCATTTGAGAGCAGCCAGAACATGCAGCTCGCTGCCAGGCTAGCCTCCGTGTCACACATCATGGTGCATTAGAGAGAGAGAGTGCAGAGTCGCTCCAACTGAGGCTTTTCTCCCAAGGCGATGGGACAAAGTATGTGTGGTATATAAATAGGGTCACTTGGAAAAGTTCTGGGTGTTTTTAAAGTGATGAAATCAGGTCAAATTTCTAAAGTTTCCAACGACTCCAAAATCTTACTTTGGAAATGTGAACATATGTTTCAGAGTTGAGAAACTGCTTGCACTAACAGCATTACTGGATGTTTTATCGGTGTGAAGTCTTTAGAAGTTGTCTGCCCTGCTAAATTTAAATAGGAGGTTTAAAAAGGCTCTGGAAATTGTGTAATTGACTATCTTCAAATTGCAATATGAGGCTTCAATTGATGGATTCTATTGCTCGTTTAGAACTCTTCTAGTGGGGAGAGGGAGTCAGAGGAGGATCAGAGAGTAAAAGTAGAGAAGGTACACACCATCGACCCATGGGCAGGTTTGTAAATACCACAGTGAATTCCATTAACTTGAACAATTCATGTGTGTTAATAATTATAATTAATTAATAAAATAAAACTCTTCTATCACACCAATGGCTTTGGAAATTGGTAGGGCCAATAGTAAGAAATCAGAAACACTGTGAACCACAGCCATCCATGTATTTAAAACACACCACTTTAACTCTTTAGGAAATAGACTTGTGATTTTTCACTCAGAGCATTATGAGTTGAGGTTTAATCCTTGCATCAAATTTCTCCCTAGAACCATGAAAACATTCCATGAGCCTCTCACATGCCTGGTACTGTGCTGAGCACTGGGGACATAGTGAGGAACAAAAATGACAAGCTCAGCCGGGCGTGGTAGCACACGCTTGTAATCCCAGTACTTTGGGAGGCAGAGACTGGAGGATCCAGGTTCGCGGCCAGCCTCAGCTCTCTCTCTCTCTCTCTCTCTCTCTCCCTGTCTCTCAATCTCTCATCTCTCTCTCTCTCTCTCTCTCTCTCTCTCTACTTAGTGAGGCCCTCCGCAACTTCGTGAGACCTGGTTTCACAATAAAGAATAAAAAATAGGGCTGGGGGTGGAGCTCGGAGGTAGAATGTCCCTGGGTTCAATCCCCAGTACCACAAAAAAAAAAAAAGACAAGCTCTCGTGGCCTCTCTAATAAATCACCTTCAGGTTAGGATCTGAAAGATGAGTAATAATCATACAAAAAAGGAAAGAGAAGGAGCTCCAAGCCAGGAGAAAGTATATTAGAAGGCCCAGAATTATACAAAGTTTCTTGAGTTACAGCTTAAATATGTATCTGTAGTATTCGTGTTTTATTTTCTATATTCTGTGATGTTTTGACATCTTGGGACCTTCGGGACTTTACAAGGGAGAGCCCCTCCCAGGGTTAGCTAATTCCCAGAAATTGCAAACAACCTGCCTGTGAGCATGCCTTTGAGAGGTAAAGCAACCAATCCTGAATCCATAGCTCTACTCACCTCCTTTTATCAAGGTTATAACACCCAGGACACTACCCCCTTCCCTAAGTCACCCCAGGGATAAATACAGGACAAGTAAGAGCTACCCCTATAGCCCATAGCCCAGCAAAATATTCAAACACACCAGTACTGAGTCTGCTCCACCCTCACCCCTTCCACACACACCTCCCACCCCCTGCCTTCCCTTGCCTGCAGGATCCACAATAAAGGCACAGGCCCTTGCTCCCCCTCACTCCAACCTCCTGACCAGCCCTGGTGCTGCCCACTGTGGCCACACTTAGCAGACATGTCCCCTTCTCTAGGAACTGTGAATAGTAATGTACTTTTTCAACAGCAGTCATATCCTAATCTGGGGGCCTCACTATCCCGCAATAAAAACACATGCTCAAAAACATTTTAAGGTAGTACCTAACTCAACATGTTATCATAGAATCATCAAAATTGAAAAACTACTATCAGGGTCAATACTGACCAGAGAAATATTAGTAAATATACTACTAAAAAAGATTTTTAATACAAACTGGAAAAAGGTTCTTATAGAAATGTCATGCATAATAGAAAGAGTGGCCTTCATTTGTTTGTTGAGAAGGCGATACAAGGCCCTTGTATGGTATCTGGATACAATAGTGAACAAAACGAAGAGTCCTGGTCCTTCTGGAGGTAATATTGTGTGGGGAAGAAAGAAAACTACTGAAAAACCCCATAAAATGTATAGATATAAAAACACGGTAAGTGCTAAGGGGGAAAATGTGCAAGAACAGAGTGGTCAGGGTGAGCCTCATTAGAAAGGTGGAATTTCGCTACGCCAGGCGTGGTGGCACACACTTGTAATCCCAGTACTTTGGGAGGTGGAGACCGGAGGATCCGGGTTCGCGGCCAGCTTCAGCTCGCGCACGTGGGCATATGCGCAAGCTCTCTCTCTCTCTCTCCCTGTCTCTCTCTCTCTCTCTACTTAGTGAGGCCCTCTGCAACTTCGTGAGACCCGGTCTCAAAATAAAGTATAAAAAAATAGGGCCGGGGGCGTGGCGCGGAGGTAGAATGCCCCTGTGTTCAATCCCCGGTACCGCAAAAAAAAAAAAAAAAAAAAAAGG
>PVJS01018268.1:0-21314 GCA_004027185.1 Glis glis | reverse complement strand
GGGCATGGCAGAGGGAAGCAGAGAGAGGGAGAGAGCAAGGGCTCTGCTCCTCACATCAAGGAGGCTGGAGGCAGAAAGACAGCGTGTACACAAGGGGATTCAAAGACACAGTACAGTCCCTAAGGCCACATCCCCAGGGACCCACCTTCTCCAGCCACACCCCACAGGCCTAGGTTACCTCCCAGGTAAACCCATTACAATGGATTTATCTATTGATGAGATTACAACTCTCATGACTTAACTATATCTACCCTGAGATCTTCAAGAGACATTTTATATCTGATCATAACATATGGGAAACTGAGGGAAGGGTCATCTAGGCTGGAGTACAACTAATGAAAAGCCCTAAGATGGGGTCGTGTGTGACTGTTCCAGAAACAGCGAGACTAGCACAGAGAACAGTGTGAATGCAGTAGAGACTGATGAGACCAGAGGAGCAATGAGGTCGGAGGCTGAGAAGTAGTGAGTGGGGGAGGGAAGTTTGTGTCCAGGCTCACAGGTGATTTTAAAGACATTGGTTTTGGGCCGGGCATGGTGGCGCACGCTTGTAATCCCAGTACTTGGGAGGTGGAGACCAGAGGATCCAGGTTCGCGGCCAGCCTCAGCTACTTAGTGAGGCCCTCCACAACTTTGTGAGACCCGGTTTCAAAATAAAGTATAAAAAAAATAGGGCCGGGGGTGTAGCTTGGAGGTAGAACGCCCCTGAGTTCAATCCCTGGTACCGCAAAAAAAAGAAAAGACATTGGCTTTGCTGAGCATGGTGGCACACACTTGTAATCCCAGTACTTGGGAGGCTGAGACCGGAGGATCCAGGTTCGCGGCCAACCTCAGCTACTTAGCGAGGCCCTCTGCTGGTGATCGAACCCAGGGTTTCACCAATATTCTAGGCAAGTGTTCTACCATTGAGCTAAACCCCCAGCCTGGGAAAATGTATATTTAAGGGAAACTCAATTTTTTTTAGTAATAATACTAAATTGACTATATATCATATAATAATTAATTGAATATATCTACCTTGGAAGTAGTTTTTGGCTGTAAGGAAAAAGTGGTGTACTGTTCCTAGCAAAACATATTCCTACAAAATGGAAATTAGCAACTTAGTGAGACCCTGTTTCAAAATAAAAAATAAAAAAGGACTGAGGGTGTAGCTTGGAGGTAGAACATCCCTGGGTTCAACCCCCCCCCCCAGTAGTACCAGAAAAAAAAAAGAAGAAGCCATATAATTTCACTTATATACCATCAAAATTGTCAAGCAATAACCTAGTTCTATCACATCCAGAAATTTCCCATGGAGCAAGTATGGAGTTTTTCACTTTGAACTCGCCCTTGGTAAGTTCAGAATGTGGGGAGGCACAAGGAAATGTATGACAACTGCTCTCTCAGTTGGATTCACTGCCGCTAAGGAAGTTTGAATCACAAAGTTATAATTAGACCTGAGGTTCTTGCCTATTACAATAATCTGCATTTGCAGCGAATCCATTGCAGCTTAGCTTTCCCTTGAATCGTGTGAAGCTTCCTCACCCCCCAGCAACTGGGATTATTTTTCTTTAAAATTCTTTCCACTTAGCGGTGAATGGAATGCTCTAAACATGCACTTTACTTAATAGGCATGACAGCTGCCAAGCAGGCCTACTGGCAAGCTTATTTAAATTTTTAATCATCAAGGAAGATGAACACAGAAGGAAAGAACTATATAAACCCCCCCTCTAGTATAGCAATAAAAATATCCAAATGGTCCTGAAAAACAAATTTCCTTTTTTTTTTTTTTTTGTACTGCGGATTGAACCCAGGACCATTTTGTTTCCAAGCGACACCCCCAGCCCTTATTTTTTTCTTATTTTTTTTTTAAATTTTGAAACAGGGTCTTGCTAAGTTGCTGAGGGCCTCACTAAGTTGCTAAGGCTGGCCTTGAACCTGTTATTCTCCTGTCTCAGCCTCCCAACTACTGGGATTACAGGCACGGACCAACACACCCAGCCCAATTTTCATTTTGTAGAAACACATTTTGCTAGACACAGTGTAACATCTTTTCCTTACAGCCAAAATATACTTCCAAGGCAGGTTACTATCAAGAAAAATTACCAAATTATTATCATATATAGCTAGTGTTTTCATTCATCACTTATATTTAAGGTATTATATAAGGAAAGTATTTACTCCTTAAACACTGGATTTAGCTCCCCAGCTGGGTTGGCTATATAAGAATTACCTAGAGAGCATTTTTATTTTATTTATTTATTTATTTATTTATTTATTTATTTATGGTACTGGAGATTGAACCCAGAGGCTTCTACCTGTGAGCTACACCTCCAGACCTATTTTTTATTCTTTATTTTGAAACAGGGTCTCACTAAGTTGCAGAGGGCCTCACTAAGTAGTTGAGGCTGGTTGCGAACCTGGATCCTCTGGTCTCAGCCTCTCAAGTACTGGGATTACAAGCGTGCGCCACCACACCCGGTTTAGAGAGCATTTTTAAAATTCAGAGTCCTGGGGCCTACTCTCAAATATGCTGATTCATAAGTGAGGGCGGGCTTAAGAATCTGGATTTCTAAGAGTTTGCCCAGCCAGGCAAGATGGTGCATACCTGTAATCCTAGTACTTTGGAGGCTGAGACAGGAGGATTGCAGGTTCGAGGCCAGCGCACAGTAACTTAGTGAGACCCTGTTTCAAAACAAAAAATAGGATAAGGGTGTATCTCAGTAGTAGAGCTCTGCTGGGTTTAAACCTCAGTATGCAGACACACACAGCCAGTGTTCTCAGTTCACAGGCATTCATGTAGCCTCTTATAGATCCCTAGTTCCTAGCCACAGCTGACACTGTAAACAATTTGAAGATTATCTTACATACCATTAGATCCCCTTCAGTGCCCAGCACATAAAAATGTGTTGAGTTGTATTGAATTGTTTTGACATGGGGAAGTTTTATCTGGAAGTGAACACATAATCATGGGGAAACTTCATCCCCTCTGCAAATTACTTAGCCTCTGGCCCAAAGCAACCTGCTAGGTAGGTAGAGCAGTAATTCCCACCCCCCTCGCCCCTGTGGCAAAGAGTTGGGACTTGAGAGTCACGTAGACCTGGGTACAGGCATTGTCTCTGCCCTTGACTACCATTGTACTCCACCTCTTTCACCCTATTTCCTCATCTGTTAAATGGATAAGCTGCCCTATCTTGGGCTGACTCCTATTAAACTTGTATGTAACAGAGAAATAAATCTTTGTCCTTTATAAGTCAGTTATTTAGGACATTTCTGCCACAGATAGCTGGACCTAATAAGTACACCATCTGCCTTCTGTTACATGATGAATTTGAGGTTTAAAACATCAGAATAAAAATTGGAGCTGGTGCTGGGCGTGGTGGCGCACACTTGTAATCCCAATACTTGGGAGGCTGAGACAGGAAGATCACAGGTTCGTGGTAAGCCTCAGCTACTTAGTGAGGCCCTCCGCAACTTAGTGAGACCCTGTTTCACAGTAAAGAATAAAAAATAGGTCTGGAGGTGTAGCTCAAAGGTAGAATGCCCCTGGGTTCAATCCCCAGTACCGCAAAAAAAAAAAAAAAATGGAGCTGTATTGAGCATTTTAATAAAAATTTTGTGTTTCAAAATAATTAGTCTTCCATCTCAGCATCTTTTTTTTTCTGGTACTGGAAATGAACCCAGGAGTGTTGGACCACTAAGCCACACCCTGCGCACTTCTTGCTAAGTTGCTCAGGCTGGCTTCAAACTTGTAGTCCTCCTGCCTCAGCCTCCCAAGTAGCTGGGATTTCAGGCATAAGCCAGCACACCCAGCTATCTCAAGATCTTACTGTCATTATAACTACATTAATGTAGTTAGTAATTTAGTGAAATATTATGCTATAGTTACTGATTATATGTATGTTTAACTTCCTTGTTATGAGACAAGCCAAATAAGAGCATTTCCCTGCTAGGTTTCTGACACTCTACTTGGCAGCATCATGGCAGTGCCAAAATCCAGGAATACCATTCACAGTGTAGCCTCCTTGGGAACCACAAGTGATTAGCGTCCCCTGGAGGTGTGCAATCTGGTGGCCCTGCCACTAGGCTCCATGCATCTGGGGGGACATAAAATAAAGTAGAAAAAAAGCCAGGTGGGGTGGCACATGCCTGCAATCCCAGCTACTCAGAAGGCCAAGGCAGGAGGATCGCAAGTTTAAGGCCAGCCTGAGCAATTTAGTGAGATCCTTCTCAAAATAAAGTGTCTTTTGGGACACCTTGTTGGAAGTCTGACATTCAGATAAATGGGGCATTATAGTTTTGTGTTTGGGCTAGGGGGATGATGTCTGCAGCTGGGATAAACAGTCAGCAAACTCATGAATCATTCCCATCTTAGTTTATTGTGAGATAATAATATATGAGTGTAAAATGATTTGCCTTGATTATAGCTATCACTAATGTTGGTGGAGACTATAACCTTTCAATAAAATATAAGGTATACAAATTCAGAAAAAAAGAGGTGGGAATATAGCTCTGTGGTAGATTGCCCTTGGGTTCAATTCCCCATACCAGGGAGGGGGGGAAGGACAAGAGCCTTTCCCTTGCTTAAAGAGTAATAGTGATTTTATAAGTTTAGTTTTAAAATTGTATATTAGTGTCATGTTCCTGGAAATAATTACTCAGGGCTCAACTGCACAGAATTCACCCTGGATTGTTTGAGAACAGATGACTTACTAGGTCAACAGGACGGCCTGCATGTACTACAGTAACCGACAGCCCCCTCATCTCACCCTTATAAAACAATGAAGGTTTATTCCTCACAACGCCATGTGAACATCATAGGTGGATTAGGGGTTCCATTCTGAGTCATCTTCCTTCCAAACTAATGGAGCAGCCACTTTCCAGAACATTGCTCTTAGACATGGTAGAAGGAGAGAGATGATTATTTGCACACTATCTTTTAAGGTTTACATCCAGAAATCTCCCTTTCATTCCTTTTTTTTTTCTTTTTTTTTTGTGGTACTGGGGACTGAACCCAGGGGCATTCTACCTCCAAACTACAACCCCAGCCCTATTTTTTTTATTCTTTATTTGAAACAGGGTCTCACTGAGTTGTGGAGGGCCTCACTAAGTAGCTGAGGCTGGCTGCAAACTGCGACACTGCGATCCTCCTGTCTCAGCCTCCCAAGTACTGGAATTACAAGTGTGTGCCACCACACCAGGCTTCACTTTCATTCTTATCCAGTTGGATCAAGCAAGTCACAGAGTCAAACATAGCCCAAGAAGGCAGGCCTTTGGCAAAAAGCACTACGACTTCCTTGCTAATCCAGTCATTAGAAGGACTGGAGGAAGGGGGATCTAGGTTAGAGTTCCACAAATGACTCTCAGAGCAGCACTGCAGCCATGACCCATTGAGGTTGCTGCTGCTTCTGCAAAGCTGAGTCATGAAAGCTGACTCCAGGACCACAGTGCCTCAGGCTTGTTTTTAAAACAATCTCTTCCTTAGGTCTCTGTAATGGTTTGGATTAATAATGTCTCCTGAGACCTCATGGAGAGTAGGCAGCCATGTGGGAGGTGCGGCTTGGTTGGGGAGTGGTCCTGGGGGTGTGGCCTGGGGGATTATATAAGGTTCCTTTCTCTGTCTCTCTGGCTTCCGGCCTCTATGATGTGAGAGCAGAGTCCATGTCCTCCCTCTCTCCTCTTCCTGCTGCCATGTCCTGAGCTCTTCAGACCTGGCCTCACATGGACTGAACTCTGAAATCTCCAGAACTGTGAGCAAATAAATCTTTCCTCTAATATGTGTGTTGTTAGGTATTTTTGATCACAGCAGTGAGAATGCTGACTGAGACAGCCTCCAAGGCACATCATTAGCTTCCAAATACACTCAGAGTTAAGGACCAGATACAGGAACCTTGGCTACCATGGCTACAGAAGAATCAGTTGTCTCCAGAGAGAATTGGCAGACTTGTGCTTTCTATCACCCAACAATCACTTTCATCTCCTGAGTTTTGCATAGATATGCCTCCTTGGTGGAAGTGAGGTTATACATGGAAAATGAGCAGTAAGGAAGTCTGAAACATGTAGACTTGAGCTTTCCCCCTTGATTGCTCAGTAAGGCTTGTACAGGGAGCTGGAATGGAGTTGAATGAGACATTCAATGTTATTTGCCATGTATACCACATTCCTTTATCCTTTCATACCTTCCTCCATCCATCTTTTTATTTGTTCTTTCACTGGACACTACATGAAGTCTTACTATTTCTAGACCCCGTGCTATATGATTTGGGGGAAGAAGTGACAAAGCACGTCATGAAAAGAGATGGAAATAATGACCTGGTTTTAAATTATGATCTACAAAACTTTCCAGATCAAAGTTAGCAATCCACATAGCTAAATTTGGAAACGAGTTTGAAATGGAGGTGTGGAAACACATCTTTTTTACACATACCACAGGAAGTTGGGCTCTAAAAAATCATCCAAAATTAAATAATTTAAAATGTGTAGAAACCCAAAGATTAACATATCCGGAAGGGAGAGAGGGTTGTTTCTGCAGCAGAGTACTTGAGTGGGAGTCGGAAGACATAAAGCAGTTAACAGATTAGTTCCCTATACAGAAACATTAACTGGCACCTTTAGGGTTTTCCTGTTATAAGCAATGAAATAAATAAACTTTACTTTAATGAGCTATGTAAAAAGCACCAGAGAACAAGTTATAAGTCTCTTGTTCACCACCAAGAAAATAGAAGTATTCATCTGAGGATGCAAAGATGTTTACCACACACACGTGTGTGTGTGTGTGTGTGTGTGTGTGTGTGTGTGTGTGTGTTGCTGGGGATTGAACCCAGGGCCTCCTGCATGCTAGGCAAGCACTTGTCATTGAGCTACACCACCAGCCCAGCATACCGATTCTGATCAACTAAAAAGCATAGCTGTCCAAGCACATTGCAGCACAGAGACAATATTCCAGTTCTTCTTCTCATTCCTTCGCCCCCCCACCCACCCACATTAATATCAGCTCCCACTGCCTACTAGATCTCTTCAGTGAATTTTAACATCAGTTATGTGGGTTTGTTTTCCTTTAGAGATGAAAAAAATTTACTGATTGAAAACCATTTCATCATCCATTTGATCTCTCTTTCTTAACTACTTCCTTTCTTATTAGCACTTGCACATGAGCAAGGGTTTCATGTAAAAAATTAATCTTCCTCAGCCAGGCATGGTGGCGCACGCTTGTAATCCCAGTACTTTGGGAGGCGGAGACTGGAGGATCCGGGTTTGCAGCCAGCCTCAGCTCTCTCTCTCTGTCTCTTTCTCTCTCCCTGTCTCTCTCTCTCTACTTAGTGAGGCCCTCCGCAACTTCATGAGACCCGGTTTCAAAAAAATAAAGTATAAAAAATAGGGCCGGGGGTATAGCGCGGAGGTAGAACGCCCCTGGGTTCAATCCCCGGTACCGCAAAAAAAAAAAAAAAAAAATTAGCCTTCCTCTAACCCCCCAGCACCCACAAGCACCTCTGTTTCCCCGCCCAGCCCTTCCTTCTACTGAAACCATTTTTGGCAAGGATGTCACTTTTTCCCAAAATCCAATGGACACTTTTCTGTCCTGATTTTTCCCTGGCCTCTCAACAGATTTAAAACTATTGGAACACTTCTTTTAAACACTCTCTTTGGCTCCCAAGACCACATATTCTCCCGGTAGTTCATCCAAGTCCATTTAGACATGTAATAAAATGCTAAATGGAACTTTTACTGATGTTTCAAATTTAAAATGAACCCTAAAGCTGACAGTAAATGATAAGTGTCCCCATATTCAAAAGATAAGTCTGAGCCAGGCATGGTGACGCATGCTTGTAACCCCAGTACTTGGGAGGCTGAGACAGGAGGATCGCAGGTTCGAAGCCAACCTCAGAAACTTAGTGAGGCCTACCAGGGAGGGAGAGCTACAGCATTTTCCTCTGCCAGTTGAGGAGGTGAGAGGCATGCTCTCTTCCCTCAGGCCAAGTCAGAGGGGCGGTAAGTGAACACTCAGCCATTTCAGACTGGCGCTTCCCGCAAGCGAACACTTGGCTCTCCCTCACAGCTGGATGCAATGTAAAAGCTCCTTGGTTCACCTTCCAAGGCTCTTACCAGAGCCAAACACAAGACTTCAGAGAGCCTGACATGGCTTTCTTTTTTTTTTTTTTTTTTTTTTGCGGTACCGGGGATTGAACGCAGGGGCATTCTACCTCCGCACTACACCCCCGGCCCTATTTTTTATACTTTATTTTGAAACCGGGTCTCACGAAGTTGCGGAGGGCCTCACTAAGTAGAGAGAGAGAGAGAGAGAGAGACAGGGAGAAAACTGAGGCTGGCCGCGAACCTGGATCCTCCGGTCTCCGCCTCCCAAAGTACTGGGATTACAAGCGTGCGCCACCACGCCCGGCTCTGACATGGCTTTCAAGGAGCTTAAAAGTCTATGTGAGGAAGGCAGGAGCCTGGACAGACTGCGTCCGTGCTTTGGGGAGAGGCCGCAGGAGCAGCCTTCGTTCCCAGTCTGGAGAGTTTCCTCAAGGTCATCTGGACCCCATGCGGCCATCCTTAGGGCTGTTTAAAAACTTCTGCCGCTTCTCTCCCTCTGGACATGTAGATTGCACTCTGTCTCCTTTCAAGCTAGACTTGGGTATGTGACCAGTTTGGGCCCATGACATGTGGGCACAGAGAGGTAGCGCTTCTGGGCAGGAACCGGAAGAGTTAGCACAGGATCCTCCATGCTGCCCCTCCTGCAGGGGTTCACAGAAGCCCCCATCGAGGAGCTGGCTCTCCAAGGAGCTGGCCCTGAACGACGGGCACGCAGAGCCTTGCTGCTCCCTCCCAGTGGACGTGGAGCACGAGTGAGAGTCCATTTCTACTGAAATGTAGGAGCTGCGGCAGCGTGACCTAGCCTCCCTGACTAATGCAGTAGGCAGCGTGCTCTTGCTAAGGTGGTGCCCACGAAGGGGCCAGGTGGGCGTTAATTACCCTAGCAAGAAAAACAAAAAGATGGCAGCTGGGGGTAATTGTAATAGGCTAGTTGGCTGGTGGAGTTTTGGAGTCAAGGGAGAATGTACAAAACAGGTCCCCAGAAGTTTGTGGGAAAATAAGGGATGAGCAAGTGTCTTTAAGAGCTCAAAGGCCCTCTGCAAGAGAGAAAACATTTTAATATCTGTCGTGGCCGAGAGCACTGGATAGCCAACTGCCAAAGAGATATTTTTGCCGTGTTTTCTCTTATTCCACATTCTTACCTTTTATTTGGGGGGGTTGCTAGGGATTGAACCCAGAGGCATCTAACTTCCAGCCCCTTTTTTATATTTTGAAATGGGGTTTCAGCTAAGTTGCTGAGGGTCCTGCTAAGTTGGCCAGTCTGGCCTCGAATCTGCAATCCTCCTGTTTTAGCCTCCCAAGTACTAGGATTACAGGTATATGCCACCACACCTGGCCCTTTTCATACTTTAACCTGGAGGGAAGCAAGCGCCATGGAGGAAATGGGGGAAACTGTGGAGGAAAAAAAGGGGTGGGAGAACAAACCACATTCCTTCTCTCTTCCATGACTGGGAGACTATGTCAGGACCAAGCAGGAGGAAGGATGAAGGCTTGGACTCAATGTGAGATGGAAGTTTTAACTCAGATTTGTAATACTGGGGATTGAACCCAGAGGTATTCTACCTCCAAGCTATGCCCACAGCCCTTTTTTATTTTGTATTTTGAAACAGAGTCTCACTAGATTGCTGAGAGTCTAAGTTGCTGAGGCTGGTCTTGAACCTGTGATCCTCTGTCTCAGCCTCCGAAGCACTGGGAATACAGGCGTGTGCCACCACACCTAGCTGGTCTGAATGTTTTATATTTATGAAAGTGGGACTAAATGAATACTAATATTGTCCCAGGTGGAATGGTTTGAATGCAACAGTGGAAGAAGAGTGAAGCTGTTTTCTAAGAGTTACCCTACCAGATCCAACCAATGCAACAAGCAAGCTCTGGTTCCTTAAAAAAAAAAAATAGAAAAGGAAAGGAAAAAATACTTGAACATAGGTAATACTCAGGGTTTTATCTCATAGGCTGCTTGTTTAAGTCTACTTACATGGTGTCTGCAAATTTCTGTTACTATGCTTGTGATAGTTAATCTAGGTTGTCAACTTGACCTGATCATGACACACCCAAGATTATGTGATTTTGGGTGTGTAACAGCAGATTAAAGAGAAAGCCCTGCCCTGAATGTAGGCAGCAGGATTCTGATAGGTGCGGACTTAGATAAAGAGGGAGAAGCCGCGTAGAGTGCGTGCCACTCTTTCCGAGGAAAACACATCTGCTCTCACCTGAGATCGTCAGCCGCCGGCTTCGCCTTTCTCTGAAGAGCTTCTTGATCTTCTCGGCCTCCAGCTCTTGGAACTGAAACTTCACCACCGTTTCTCCGAAGAGCTTCCTGATCTTCACGTCTTGGACTGGGACTGAATTAGTGGTTGCTCCGATCCTAAGACTCCAGCTCTTAGACCGTTCGACCAGCTACTGGTTCCTCTGACTCTCCACGTGCAGTCAGAACCTGGGACTACATTGCTTCAAACTGTAAACCCATCTGATAAATCCCTTTTTTAAAATATACTCATTCTGTGTATTCTGTTAATCTAGAGAACCCTGTCCAATACAATGCTCTTCCCCAAACCTGTGTTTGAGGCACAGGCCACTCTCCTGTGTTCTGAGTTGAAAATATGAGGTTGCATTGGTCATAATTCGTTTGCCACAGCTACCAGTAATCTCTGAATTTCAACAGCTCAACATATAATTGCCTACTGGGCATTGATAATTGGCTAGCTCATGGGAGTCCATGCCATGACTCAGTATCATCCGCCTTGCACCTCCTACCCCTGGTCCTCCGCAGGGTTGCCTTTTTTCATTTCATTGCCCATGGTGGGAATTTGACCTATGCACCTGCATGGCGCAGTCACCAAGTCCTGTTGATCTTACCTTCTAAGTATGCCCTGGAGTCTGCTCATTTCTCTCCATCCCCACTGCGACTACATTGGTGTGAGTCATCTTCGTCCTCATTTAAAGAACTACATCGCTCTCCATCTGGACTCTCTGCTGCTAGTTTCACTGAATTCCAATGTATTCATTGCAACTACAAGTGATTCTTATAAAATGAGCCATTTATTCAACAAATATGGATTGCGTGCCGACTGTGTGCCAGGATCCGTGCTAAACTCCGGCAACAGGAGCAGGCACAAAATGGACAGGGTCCTGTCCGCATGGAGTTTACATTTTCATGAGAAGAATTCAACTATCAAACAAACAAAATGATCCATAACAAGAGTTAACAAAGAATTTTAAAAGTTTTAATTATGTAGTAAAGTATACTTGGAACTTTTTTGTGTGCTATGTGTATGTCTCACATATACATGGTACTTTAGTAGAAATTCAGTGCATTACATTACATTTGTTACATTAGTAGAAATTCAATGTATTCATTTATTGGTTTTCAGAGATGTGTTTTGGCCAATATAAAAAGATAAAGGTGGGCTGGGCGTAGTTCAGTAGTTGAGTGACAACCTAGTATGTGTGCAAGACCCTGGGGGGTTTGATCCCCAAAACAGGGGAAAAAAAGCAAAGCAAAGAAAAAGACATAGACCAGAAAAATAAACTATAGCTTGTTTACATTTTACAAACCCACAATTGAGATAAACTAAGAATTTGGGAATTTGACAACACGAAGCAAGAGGTTCTGCCAAGCAAGGCTCAGCTGTGCAGGCAACATTCCCAGTTGCCTCTGTTCCCGGCCTCCCGTCCCCGTCCCTCACCCCCATGTGAACGATGACACAGTGAAAAGAGCCACATGCAAACAAAGTCAACTATAATTAGGGATGGAACAATCTCTAGTACTTTCTAAGAATTGAAGTTCTATTTCCCACAGATTTGATCATAACCAGTGTAAACAGACTAAGGTACTTTTTTAGTGTGTGTGTGTGTGTGTGTTAGTTACTAGGGATTGAACCCAGGGCCATTCTACCTCCAACCTACGCCCCCAGCCCTATTTTATTTTTTATTTTGAAACAGTCTTGCTAAGTTGCTGAGGGTCTCACTAAGTTGCTGATTCTGGCCTTGAACCTTTGAACCTTCTGTCTCAGCCTCCCAAGTACTGGGATTATAGACATGAGCCATCACACAGGGCCTAAATTGCATTAATCTACTATTTTTTCTGGCTATATCACTTCCTGGAAAGAAAAAAAACCCCTTGGATTAGGAGAGAAGAAAGCTTATTTTCCTGATGTCGTTTTTTGAATGAGCTCAGGTCGCAATTTGATATCTTGATGCCTGATTGCTGTCCTGACCTTTTCAACCCAAGAAGGGTCAAGCTTACTTAAGGTTTGTAAGGAAGATGTGAGGTTGCATTAATCATAATTAGACTAGGTTTGCTACAGCAACCAAAATCTCCAAATTTCAGCAGCTCCACACATAAATATTTATATATTTTTTTCTTACATCAAAGTTGTAGATTGACAGAGAGGTACTCTGCCCCACATAGTGGTTCAAGAACCCAGGTGTTAGAGGTCCCATTAACTGGAATGTTGCTGGCCACTTTGGTGCGGGAAGAGAGAGAGAGGAGAAACACAGCCTTTCACTGCTCCTACCAGGAAGCGACACATTTCTTCTGCTCCTATGCTAGTACTAGCTGTGTGGTCTAGTTTCATGAGAGCACAGCTAGGAGTCGTGGCCTTCACTATGCTCAGGGAGATGAACTGTCTATGGAACAGCATCAGTAAGCATCAGTAACGCCGACTACCTAAGGCACATGTTCAGAGAGCCCTTCCTGACCAACATGCCTCAACTCCCCGCCTAGGTAGGTGTCGCTTGGACGGGCTTCCCTGGTCCCTCTCCATCCTCTTTCATACCAATTGTCACATGATGTCACTGCTTGTTTAATTGTGGTCTCGCCTTATCGGGACTCCCCCATGCCTGAAACGCTCTTGCCCCTCTACTTCACCTGGCTAACTTCTACCTCCTTATAGATTTTAGCTCAAATGACTTCCAATAGCCATGGGGGAAAATATGATGTGATCCCCTAATATTCATAGTTTTTTCTCTTTAGAAAATTCTTCTGGTGCTGGGCATGATAGCACACACCTGTAATCCCAGTACTTGGGAGGCTAAGACTGGAGGATCTCAGGTTTGAGGCCAGTAACTTAGCAAGACCCTGTTTCAAAATAAAAATGAAATAGGGCTGGGGGTGTAGCTCAGAGGTAGAACACCTCTGGATTCAATCTCCCTAGTACTGAAAAAAAAATCTGCAAAGGAACTAGGACTCCATAGGCGCTAAAGTGCCAGATCTTAGGAGAGGACAAAGCAAGAAGAGTTGGACACATCTGGTGATTGTCAAAAACAAAAGGACTTGGAAGAGTCTAAATAAGTGTAAAAAATGAGAGTCCTGCCTAGAGAGAGTAGTTACTGGGGAAAAGGTGACAAATTTGGCATTTATATATTTATTTATTTTGGTACTGGGGATTGAACCCAGGGGCATTCTACCTCCGTGCTACACCTCCAGCCCTATTTTTCTTCAATTTTGAAACAGGGTCTCACTAGGTTGATGAGAGTCTCACTACTTGCTGAGGCTGTCCTTGAACCTGCAATCCTCCTGTCTCAGCCTCCCAAATACTGGGATTACAAGTGTGCTCCACCACGCCCGGCTCACATTTGGCATTTATAAAAAACTTCTAAATAATGGCTTGAGAGTAATAAATATTGAATGAATTAATGAGATATTCTGATACAAACATGGTAATTTACATAAAGATTTTTAAGAGATAAACAGTTACAATTTAGGAACTATGTTTGCTCATTGTGCAAAAAACACACATAAGAAGATTTTTTTAACTTCTATATCAAACTTGTTATAACAAATGGATTTGTGCTACAAGGAAGGGATTTATATATTCAAAGAAAAAATTACTGGCTGCCCATTGATAAACCCTAGGGTGAGCTTATTTACTTTTTCCCCAGGAACTTTTTGTCCTGAGTTTCTAATCTATACTTCTGCCTTGAGCTGACTTCCTCAAACCCCTTCAGGCAAACACTTCTCTGAGGTGATCATTATGAAGCAATCATAGATATACTGTGTTAGACAGGAGGAACTTGGGTGAGCTTTGTGAAGGGGTATTTTGCAAGAGAAATATTTATAATTGCATCATATGTGTATTTGCATCAAAGATAGAGGTTCCTCTAATTATGGGCACCTGGGAAACTTTCAGCAGTATGAACAGAATTAGCACTAACCTAGTTTACTGAGGATTTCTTTGTCGTGCCCTATCTGGGAATCTTTTTCTGCATTAGAAATAACTTCACCAGCTGAAAAGTCTATTAAGAGAAAGATTGTGCTCATGTGAAAACTATTCTGGAATAGTCCAACTTCAAAGGTTGGGTTTCTCTTACTGGGGGAATAAAAGTAAAATGCTACCCGTAAATGGCCAATTGAATGCAAAAGCAGCAGAAGCCATGGAATATTACAACCAAAAAAAGAAATGGAAGGGCTGACGAGAGAACTGGGATACAGCAAAATGGAGGCAAGTAAAATTAACTGAAAACAGAGGCAGTTGTAGAAACACTCCTTTTGAGGGGGCAGCTCGAATGCTAATGATTCTATGAGAAATTCAAGCCTTAACTAGAGAATCATAGGAATTTAAACCCAGCAATATATTTGGGAAAGTACAGGAAGAATGAATTTGAAAATCCATACCTAAGTTGGCTCAGAGAGGATGTGCAAATGTAGAATCTGTGAAGGGAAGTTTAATTTTTTTTAAACTGCCTGCTAAATGAGACTAGATAATTTATGCACTGATGATGTGAAGCACCTGCTAACTTGGCTTGAAGAGCAATAATTGTCCAAGGACTGTAATCCATTACTAATCAATGACTGTTGTCAGGATGGAGCTAATTGGATATGATCTTTAAAAGTATACTCAAATGCCAGATTTTCGTATCGAGTCACAAACACAGTCTGGAAATGTGCCAGGGGCTGAGATTTAAAGGGATGAGACTGAAGGAGATTGTCTAAGAAGAATGAACACACATCAGCGTTAGCTAAGAATTTTGAAATATCAGAAATTTCAAAATGGTTTGTCTTAGTTCAGGTCCTCCAAGAAGCATGATGCTAAGAAAAGATGAGTTGGGCAGACAATGTATGGGGAATACCTGTGAAGGATAAATGGGGGAGGGAGCAGGTATTGGAAGGGACACCCAATACAAGTCTGGCCCCTGGGAAAGGAAAGAGGAAAGTAAGGGGGACCTTGTAGAAAGAGTCCTAGACTGTAGCCCAGCCAGGCCAATGGCAAATGCTCTAACATGGAATATCCACTAGATAGTCATGCACTGGAGAGAATCACCCAGCTCTAATACCTCACCCTCCTCAATGAGGGGCAGCCTGGGTATAGCATGAGTGCTGAGCCAAGTCAGAAAATGCAGTCACTGCTCATGGTTAACTAGCTCCATTCCTCACAGGAAGTCCTTTGGAAGGGAGAGCTGAGTGATGCACCCACATGGCCGCTATGGCCCACTCCTTGTGTCACACCGATACATTTCCCCACACCTGTTCAGGGAGCAGTTCCTCCATGGTTCCTGTAAGCCACTCTTCTTTAGAGGAAACTTCAAAGAGGGAGGTTGACAGGACAAACTACATCCTGAGATGTTGCTGCCGATTTCAGAACTGTAATTGGTGCTCATGGTCTCCCTCCTCTACTGTCCTTTCAATCTTCCTCTCACTCTCAACTATAGCTTGACTATTACCTGGCAGTATGACCCAAGATCCCTGAGGGATCTTATTTCTTGGTCATCATACCTTCTCAGGCCAATTCATGTGTCTATTCCTGGTTATCATTGGGCAATGAACAACCAAGAGGAGCCCAAGTGAATCACATTGTAGAAATACAGCCCTACTTTCTCCTGCTATTCTGGGTGTATTACTCTGGCAAAGATGGTGACTTCTCTTCTTTTCAACAGGTCAATGGATAAACGAACCTAAAACACTCAGGCAGTAGCCATAACAATGAGACCTTTGTCATCCCCCTGTTCTGAGTAAGCTCCTTTGGGGATAAAACCTCACTTCCTCTGAACTCAGAGTTGAGGAGACAGGGAGCCAAAAGTCCTCCAGTGAGTCACCGGGAGTGATGGAAGTGGGCCATAGCTGCTCCACCCTTGGGTTCCTGTACCCACGTCTTTTTTCATTTGGAAACTCAGCGACAGATAGAGGGCTCTGATTTAACGCATATACTGTACCCTGAATGATGTCACCCTGTCCTTCGGAGTATTGGTTCTGAGCTGGTATTTCAACTGTGTTTCAATAAGCTATTCCAACACTTTACCACACTGGTTACTTTGGGGTGGTGAGGGATCCGTGGATTCTATGGCCATGAGCCCACTCTTGCACCTCCTTGACTGGTCAGATGCCACGTTGTATGGGATTCCGTGTCTGTGAATGAGGCATTCTGTAAACCCTAGGATAAAAATGGTGGCTGAGTTGCCTCATGTAGAAAAGGCAAACACACACCTAGAATATATATTTACCCCCATGAGGATAAACCATTGGCCCTTCCAGGACAGAAGAGTTTGATTGCGCCAAATGGCCTTTTGTCTCCTTGAGGAATAGTGCCAATCAGGTCTCTATTGCTGAAAGGGTTTGGATATTCTGAGGTGGAAATTGTTAAATTGACCTATGTAGGCAGGTATTCATACATCAGAACCGTGCAAAGATGCCATCTTTGCTGCCATGGCGATTCCATACATGTGCTTGTTGTGTCACTTCCAGGATGGCCAATGATGATGGCTGGCTAACACCTACTGAGTCATTTTGACAATTTTGTTTTCAGCGCCTTTCCAACATGGACGTTCTCCAGTGGGCACCACTATGTAAGAAAAAAGAATCTTCACACTTCATATCCACTCCCATATGTCCATCCACACGCTTCTACTGCAGACCTCCCCGTGTCCAGTGGTGGGGCGGTTTGGGCTGCAACCTGGGTCTGCAGGGCTCTTTTCTTCTCCACTTTCTCCTCAAAGCTATCAGCCTTCCACGTCACCCAGTCCATAGTCTGGAATTGTATTCACTGCAGCATTACATGTGGACATGACCTCCAGAGCCCAGAGAAGTCCACCCGATGCTGTGCTTCCCTGTTTGGAGTAGCAGATACAAGATACAGCAACTTATCTTTTATTTTGAAGGAGAAGCTCTGGCCCTCATCACTGAACTCCTAAAAACTTGACTAACATGGCAGATTCCCAATTCTACACGGGTTTCATTTCCCACTTTCTGGAGCTCCTGTGTCCTCCCAAAGCCTTCAGCATACAGGAAAACTCTTGCTAGTCCTGCGGGATCAACATTATATCTTTGATGTATTGGCTCAATGGGATGATAGGACTCTTTAAACTGGATTGTGATAGAGGATAGAGCATTTACATAACCCAGAGTACAAAACTGTAAATACACTTTGTTACCCATTCCGTGTCAATATGAACTATTTCTGATTCTCATGTATTTGTTTATTTATTCATTTACTTATGTATTGAAATCCAACCCAGGACCTTGAGCCTCTGCCACTGAGCCATACTCCCTACCCTGATTTTCTTTTTGATTGAAATATTAAAGAAAGTAATCATCAAATCAATGGCTGCATAATACTACAAAGCTGAGGCATTACGGATCTGTTTTGCCATCAGTGTCATTTCCAGTACAGCAACTGTGTTTGGACTTACTACTTGGTTAAGCTTGTGGAAATCTATAGTCATTCTCCAGGATCTATGTGGTTTCCATAGATGCGACTTCAATGTAGATAGGATAGGGACTACCATCCATGCATCCTTTAAGTCTGTAATGGTGGTTATATTGGTTGGGGTTTTCCAGAGAAACAGAACCTATAGTGTGTGGGGAATGGAGAGAGAAAGGGAGAAGGAGAGGGAGAGGAAGAAGGAGAGGGAAAGGGAGAGGGAGAAGGAGAGGGAAAGGGAGAGGGAGGGAAGGAGAGGGAAAGGGAGAGGGAGGGAAGGAGAGACAGAGAGAGAGGTTTTAAGGATTTGGCTTTCGCTCATATAATCGTGGAAATTTGGTGGGTCCGGAATCTGATGAGGGACAGTGGCAGGCTGGAGACTGAGGAAGGAGTTCTAGTTCAGGTCCAAAGGCAGTCTGCTGGTGAGCCAGGAAGAGCAGACATTGCAGATGAAGTCAGAAGGAATTCTGCTGGGCCAATTCCCTCTTGCTCTGGGGAAGGGAGCTTTTTGTTCTGCTTAAGGCTTCGACTAATTGGATGAAGCCCACCCACACAATGGAGGTCAATCTGGTTTACTTAAAGTCCACTGATTTAAATGTAAATCTCATTTTTAAACACCCTCACAGAAACATCCAGATGGTATTTGACCAACTCTCTGGACATCGTGGCCCAGCCAACCTGCCATCTCAAGTTAATCTCCAGGATGGTGCTGATGTCTGCCATTGTTTCTGAGATGCAGGATTATTGGTGATTCACGATCTTGGCTCAGGATGTGGTCGTTTCAGAAGCTTCTTCTTGCCGGGCGTGGTGGCGCATGCTTGTAATCCCAGTACTTTGGGAAGCAGAGACCGGAGGAGCCGGGTTCGCGGCCAGCCTCAGCGCTCTCTCTCTCTCTCTCTCCCTATCTCTCTCTTCCTCTCTCTCTCTCTCTCTCTCTCTCTCTCTCTCTCTCTACTTAGTGAGGCCCTCCACAACTTTGTGAGACCCGGTTTCAAAATAAAGTATAAAAAAATAGGGCCGGGGGTGTAGCGTGGAGGTAGAACGCCCCTGGGTTCAATCCCTGGTACCGCAAAAAAAAAAAAGAAGCTTCTTCTTGGCTTTTCCAACGGGGTGGTTCCTACCCCACTAGCTAGGGGTCTTAATGAGTCCAACTGCCATGAGTGTCAATCCTAATTTTTCACTAAGGATAGATGAAATGACTACCAGCTGGATTCATGGACCCAGTGGGCTGACTGTAAACTGAACTTTAGTCAGGCTGCATATATAATTAGTCCCAGAAACCCAGCCCTAACTGGGGACCACAGTGATATTTTAGGTCCTCAGATATCAATGTCAACTCAGATAGTGTGTCCAAAAGTCCTCATCATCTGTGGTTATTCTCCATTTTCTAGTGTATAGTCACATGACTAAATAGCTGTAAGTCCCCTGGGGGCAGGACTGGGGAAATCATTACAGTTAATACTTGTCATGTGTTGCAGGATTCTTCTCCACAGACACAGCCATCTCTCAGTCACTGCCTTCTGGGTCTGAAAATTTCCTCAGAAACAGGAACTAAGCAACGAATCGTGAATCTTTATTCATGAACCTCTCTCCTCCTGCTTCTCCATTCTTGCCTGTTTCTGATTATAGATGTTAAATGGGGCTCTCATTGGCTGTGCTTTTATTTCTTCCTAGGGACACGATATTCTATTAACCATTTCTGCATGTTGTAAGTCTTGAACCCTTGACAGCTATTCCAGTATTGCTGGTAGTTAAAATAATGGCAGCCCCCGGGCTTCTGGCAACTAAGCATTGTTACCTGGTCTCTATCATGTTGGAGGTGCTACCATCCCTATTGCTATGAATAAACCCAAGTCTGTGACAGCTTCAGCCCCAGCCTGCAAGGAGAGCCATTGCTTAATGATGCTAGTGGCTCTCTCCCCAGTGCTTTCCTGATGGCCTTGGAGAATGGTGTGTTCTCTAGGCCCTGCAGTGGACATAATCCACTAATGAACTCCTGGCCTCACATTAGAAATCCACTGTAGAGCCAGGCACGGTGGTGCACACCTGTAATCCTAGTACTTGGGAGGCTGAGACAGGAGGATCACAGGTTTGAGGCCAGCCTCAGCAACTAAACGAGGCTCTCAACAACCTAGTGAGACCTTATTTCCAAATAAGAAATAAAAAATTGGGCTGGGGGTGTAACTTGGAAGTAGAATGTCCCTGGGTTCAATCCCCAGTACCACACACAAAGAAAAAAAAAAAAAAAGAAATCCACTGTAGCATACCCCTGCCCCAGACCTTTATATTCCTTCCTTTGCCATCTGCCATGGTAACTCCAGAATTTCCCAGCATGGGCCATCACTTTCTGTAGGACACTAAGAGCCAGTATACAGTGAGAGTGCCCCATCTCCAGGGACGGACTGGGGGTATCCTTACAATGATGTTCAATCCCATGACCCAGGAAAATGCTCCAAGTTAAGCAGGCTCTATATCTCTCACACTTTGCCTTTTATTTTTCATTATTTCTGTTTCTCATCCCTTTGTAGGGTATTAATAGAACTTTGAAATCCCCAGCCAACATCATTATTCTTATAGCCATTTGTGAGGGTTTGGATAGGAAGTGTCCCCAAGGACTCGTGTGTTGAAGTCTTGGTCCCCGATGCAGCAGTGTTCAGAAGTGGCAGTTGGGGGAAGTGATTGGATCGTGAGGGTTAATATGTCATGGTTGAATGGACTATGAGGAGTTGATGGAAACTGCAAGAGGTGGCGCTTATGGCACTTAGTTGGAGGAAGTGGGTCACTGGGGATGTGCCTGCAAAATGTATATTTTCTCTTTGGTCCCTTCCTCTCTCTCTCTGTCTCTCTCTGTCTCTGTCTCTGTCTCTCTCTCTCTCTCTCTCTGCTTCCTGGCTGCCATGAGCTGAGCAGCTCTCCTCCTCCATGCCCTTCAAACCATGACGTTCAGCCTCACCTCAGGCCCAGAGCAATGGAGCCAGCCAACCGAGGACTGATTCCTCTGACACCATGAGCCAAAATACATCTTTCCTCCTCTAGGTTGTTTTTCTCAGGTAATTATCACAGCGACACAAAGCTGGTTAACACAGCATTATTCTCCCCATGCTTTTCAAATACCTAAATATTTACATTAACAAAACTGTTGTCTTCTACCAGTATGCATCCCCAGGTCACCACCAGTGAAATCTTCAGCAGTGCTGTGGCCACCCTGTGACAGGGACTGTCCATTCCCCACTCAGGATCAGCTCCTCCTTGCCGGCCAAGCGCAAGTGAACAGTCAGTCCTCAAACCTAATTTTGCTGGCTATCTTCTTGGGCCAGTTTTTACCAACTGTGTCAGTGTGTGTCCACTGAGTATTAGACATCAAGCCAGAATTAGGTGTTCAAAAGACGTTTTGGGCCCGGCATGGTGGCGCACGCTTGTAATCCCAGTACTTGGGAGGCAGAGACCGGAGGATTCGGGTTCGTGATCAGCCTCAGCTCTCTCTCTCTCTCTCTCTCTGTCTCTCTGTCTCTCTCTCTCTCTCTCCCTCTCTCTACTTAGTGAGGCCCTCTGCAACTTCGTGAGACCCGGTTTCAAAATAAAGTATAAAAAATAGGGCCGGGGGTGTAG
>PVJS01018267.1:0-35099 GCA_004027185.1 Glis glis | reverse complement strand
GCACTCTCTCTCTCTCTCTCTCTCTCTCTCTACCTAGTGAGGCCCTCCACAACTTCGTGAGACCTGGTTTCAAAATAAAGTATAAAAAAAATAGGGCCGGGGGTGTAGCACGGAGGTAGAACGCCCCTGGGCTCAATCCCCAGTACCGCAAAAAAAAAAGAAGAAATACAATTGGTCAATAAATACATAAAATGATGTTCAACGTCACTATCACTCAGGGAGATGCAAATCAAAACTATACTGAGATTCCATCTAACTCCAGTTAGATGGGATACAAACAATGTACACATGCTGTACATTGTTTAACAATAACAAATGCTGGTGAGGATGTGGGTAATGAACTCTTACATGCTGTTGGTAGAATCATAAATTAGTACAACCATTACCAGAATCAGTTTGGAGTTTCCTCAAAAAACTAGGAATAGAACCATCATATGACCCAGCTATACCGCTATTCAATATCTTTCCTAAAGAACTAAAGTCAGAATATTATAGTGATCCATGCATACCCATGTTTATAGCAGCATGATTCACAATAGCCAAATCATGGAACCCACCCAGGTGTCCGTCAACAGAGGAATGGATAAAGAAAATGTGGTATATACACACCATGGAATTTTACTCAGCCATAGGAAGAACAAAATTGTCATTTGGGTATGCTTTTAGTATTATAGTATTACGTGAGATGATGCCTTCAACTATTGACCTAGTGCTTCGAACACAGAAAGTGCTCAGGCATCACTAACCACTGTTATGATTATTCGTGAATACCCAGGTCAACTTTGCTCCCCAAGAGGGGGGACAGGAAGTTGAGATCACAGGGCTCATATGCAGATGACCGTTCTGACAAAGTCTTAGTGGATGGCTGGTGATAAGTGGTGGCGAGAGCTAACAAGAAGACAATTTATGCTCAAGGAAATTTTATTTAACCTGAAGTACGGTCTCCTCCCCCACAAAGTGGGGATAATGAGATAATCTATCTTGGACGATTCTTTGGGGGATTGTGTGAGATGAGATCATGTGTATAAAGCTGTTAGCATGGGCAGGATGTGGACCACAGCAAGTACTCACTGAAAGTCAGTGCTTACAGGTATTTTCTCTAAAATGGAGAATGACCTCACATTCTACTTTTTCCAGTAAAGCATTTTCAGTCATGTGGATGAGAACAGAACTTTTTGCTAGTTTCCACGTCCCCCCGTTTTTGCTCATTGTTCTTATATTTTAATTATTATTTTAATTGTACAAATGTGTGTGGTATAGCACGATAATTTTATGCATTATAGTGTGTAATGATCAAGTCATGGTAGTTCACAATAACATACTATATTATTTTACAAAATAATATAGTAGGCATCAAACACAAAGTAATGAGGAGAGGAAAATATTCATTATGCTGATTTGATCAGTATACATTATACACATATATTAAAATATCACACTGCACCCTATAAATATGTACAATTATTACATGTTAAACAAAAAGATTTAAATTGTTGAAGGAGATGTAAATATTCACTACTTTCAGGTGGAAAATACAGGCTTACTTCTCCATGTCTAACACTGAATCATCTAGGGAAAGAAAATGATGTTCTCCTCAGCTCCTGGATGCATCTGTGATCTGCAAGTTTCAGACAAAGACTGAGGAAAATCTCTGCAGAAGAGAAGTGTAGTTTCAAGTTTGGGAAAAATCAAGAAAGAGAAACAAGGAAGCTCCCAGGCTGGAGACGATCCACGTTCATCCCTGATTCTATAGATAGATACCTACTAGGAGAAGACACCGGAGCGGGAAAGAACAGGTTCTTGGGGGAATTGGAGTGGGAGAGTAGAGAGAGGATTTAGGGAGGTTTAAGTCTTCCCTAGGACATAGATCTGGGGTCTTACACAACTCTAAACCTGAAGAGCCAGATGTAGTTCCTGTTGACATTGAGGCCATACAAAGAAATAACTCAACTCCATATGTCCTGATACTTCTATAAACTTGCTGTTTGAGCATGGAGTTTTCTATATATTTCTGTAGGCCTTAGCTGTTTCCACTTACATGTAAACAATTTAATGATGTTCCAAATGTAAATAATAGCACAGGGACTACTAAATTCAGAGATACCATAGCTATGACACTGCTCTGCCACTAACAAGATGGATGACAACGTAATTAGAGGCACAAAGTCAATCTAAAAAAATAAGTTTATCTACATGCCAACAATAAATCCACTGAAAAAGAAATCTAGAAAGCATTTTCACTCACAATAACCTCAAAAACAATAAAATATGTAGGAATAAAACTAACCAAGGAGTTAAAAGACCTCTACAATGAAAATTATGAAACACTAAGGAAGGAAATTGAAGTCCTTAGAAGGTGGAAGGACCTCCCATGCTCTTGGATAGGCAGAACAAATATCATCAAAATGGTCTTCCTTCCAAAACTGATCTACAGATTCAATGTAATCCCCATTAAAATACCATGGTCATTCTTCACAAATCTAGAAAAATCAGTCCTTAAATTCATATGGAAAAACAAAAAACCAAGAATAGTCAAAATAGTTCTCAGCAATAAGAACCATGCAGAATGCATCACAATACCTGACTTCAAACTATACTACAGAGCCATAATAATAAAAACAGATAGTATTGGCACAAAAGCAGATACATAGACCAATGGAGCAGAATAGATCAAAGACCTGGAAATTAGACCAGAGACTTTGCAATTACTTCAAGAGGGCATAAGACCAACATGCCAACGTATAGGCATAGGTAAAAACTCCCTCAACAAGACCTCAAAGACACAAGAAATTAAAAGAAGGATTAATACATGGGATTGCATTAAACTGAAGAGCTTCTGTGCAGCAAAGGAAACCATCAAGCACTTCAAGAGAGAGCCAACAGAATGGGAGAAGATCTTTGCCAGATACTCCTCCAAAAGAAGACTAATATCTAGAATATATAAAGAATACAAGAAACTCACCACCCAAAAACCAAATAACCCAATCAAAAAATGGGCAAGTGAACTAAATAGACACTTCACAAAAGAAGAAATACAAATGGCCAATAAATATTTGAAAAATGTTCATCATCATTAGTAATCAGAAAGATGCAAATCAAAACTACCCTGAGATTTCACCTAATCCCCCAAATGACATATTTTTTAAAAAAAATTATATACAAAATAAAACTTTGGAATATTAATATTGAACTTTTAGCCTCAATACTCAATATATAGTATTTGCATATAAGCTTTAACTTTCAGATAGAATCAAATAATTTATACCTGACATATGTCAAACATTTAAAAAATAAAATAAACAGCGTTGGGCGTGGGGGCGCACGCTTGTAATCCCAGTACTTTGGGAGGCAGAGACCGGAGGATCTGGGTTCGCGGCCAGCCTCAGCTCTCTCTCTCTCTCTCTCTCTCTCTCTCTCTCTCTCCTTAATGAGGCCCTCCGCAACTTTGTGAGACCCGGTTTCAAAATAAAGGATAAAAAATAGGGCCGGGGGTGTAGCACTGGTACCGCAAAAAAATAAATAAATAAATAAAAAAACATTGTCAGATCTATGAAGAGCTGCATATTTTTGATGCACTACCAAGTAAGATTTCAAGTGAAAGTTGTCCCAGCCAAATAGAATATGCATATGAAGGCTGCCTTCACATCCCACCCACCTTGTCCAACAAAGTAAAGGTCATTTGTCAGAGTCTTCAGGAACTTAACACTTCAGGGATCCAGGGATTTCTTGTAAGGCTTAATAATTTAAGTCATCTTCAGCTCTTCCTTTTGGATACATTAACATTTGGGAATAGTATTAAACTCCCCTTTAGTTCAGTCAGTTTCTTTTAACCTTGATGTGAGCTTACAGACAGGAATACGATGATGTTCAACTCAAGCAACCAACGGGTTGGATTCATCATTAGACCTGATTTGAATTATCATACAAGCTGCCTACACAGCAAGAGCTGGTACAACAGGTTTGCAGGAGACTAAATATAAATATAAATTGACTACAGGCCGCTGAGGTGACCACATAGGTTATGGATAATAATTACATGGATGTTCTACAGAAGAATGCAAATCTCTACAATGCCAATACTTTCAATATTAGTATTTCTTCTTCTTCTTCTTCTCTATCTCTCTCTGTGTGTGTGTGTGTGTGTGTGTGTGTGTGTGTGTGTTACTAAGGGATTGAACCCAAGGGCATTATACCTCCAAGCTACATCCCCAGCCCTATTTTATTTTTTATTTTGAAAGAGAGTCTCACTAAGTTGCAGAGGGCCTCGCTAAGTTGCTGAGTCTGGAATAACAAGCATTTGCCACCACACCCAGCTATATTATTCTTAGTCTTTTAAAAAAGAAATACTAGAATAAAGATAATTAACACTGACTTGAAGAATTAAACTGATATCTTATTAGAGTCTAGCATCTAGTATTTTGCAATGCTAACTGAGGATAAACTAGCCTCTGTCCATCAGACTGTGTTGCACACCGGTAAGGCTTAGGAAGCCCTTCTTTGTCTGCAGGGGTCAGAGGCACCCTGCTCATAGACATTACACACTGTTGAGCTTGCAAGAGTCCTGGTCCTCAGAAAATAGGCATTAGGAAGGATCAAGTCAAGGGCATGTTGCAGTAGTGATTATACAAATCAAACAATATTGAGCAAGAAAAATTAACCCCATGTGACCTGTGGGAGAATGGTGGTGAGCTATAATCAGGCACTTAGCTACTGGAGCAAATGAGGTAGTAGCCACAGGGCTTCCTGTGGGGCAAAAGAAAAAGAAAGTACCAGTAAAAATATAAGAAAGAAAGCAAAACCTAGGACATGATGAGCATGGCCGGAAAGGATGTTTTAGGCGATATCTTGTCAACCAATGTGCAAAGCTCTAAGCCAAGACTTCCTCTGTTCAATAGATGACTTTGAAGTCATTTGTGTGTATAAGATATATTGAGAAATGTGAAACTAAAATACCAGCAGGCCTTTCTGTTTCTGCCATTTCCTCCTTTTACAAGGTGTCCTGATTAATGTATTGGGGAATCTCTTGGCCATAATGACTTATGACGGTACTGCTAGAGTTTATGAAGCATCCCTTTGATCATTTAAAGCAAGCCACTCAGCAAAATTTCAATATTTGGATTTCAGGAATAAAACATCGTTTCTTCTCATGGTTTTATTTAATTAAATGCAGTGCTGACATTATTGCCCAAATTGTGGATGTTCGATCATATATTTGAAGTCCAGAAATGTGTAATTTATATGCATGTGTCCCATTATACCATGATAGCACATTTCTCTCCTACACAGCCCTGGCAGTGACTAGGGGGTCAATTTCAGCTTTATGTTTGGAATACAGTTGATTCGCAAGGTTATAAGAGGATTTTGAAATCACAGCTTAGATTTGGCAAAGAGAGTCCTCACATTTTCTATACAAACAAATGAAATGCCAAAGCAGGGTCTCCGTGTCAGAGCTTTCGAAAGAAATCTGGTTTGGCTCAACCAGAATTAGCTGTGTGTGTTGAGAGGATTTGACCTAGAAACAAAATGCTCCCCACAAATAATCAGTGAAGCCGAAGAGAAATTAAAATGATTTTTAGTGGTTGACCTTAGTTGCATACTGGGCAATTATGAGAAAGTAATCATTATCCAAGCATAGATTGTGGAATAATGACCATCGCTGGTACAAAGTCGCCAAGTAATTTAAGGTTTACATAGTATTTCAACACAGGATCAGAAGAGGCAAAAACTGGAAAAGATATTGAAAGTGATAGCCCATTTCAGCAATATTTAGATGAGGAGAAACCCAGGCTTGCTGCTATTAACACTCCCTGAATATATCCAAATATTTTGTTATAACACTTCTAAAACAATTTTAAGTTAATGTATAATTCACTTATCATAAAATCAATTTCTTTCTCTTCCTTCATTTCTTTCTTCCTTCTTTCTTTCTTCTTTCTTTCTTTCTCTTCTTTCTTTCCTTTCTTCTTTCTTTCTTTCTTTCTTTCTTTCTTTCTTTCTTCTCCTTCCTTCCTTCCTTCCTTCCTTCCTTCCTTCCTTCCTTCCTTTTTCTTCCTTTCTTTCTTTCCTGGTTATTGAACCCAGGGGCATTCTATCTCTGAGCCACACCCCCAGCCCTATAATATTTTTTATTTTGAAACAGGACCTCACTAAGTTGTGAAGGGCCCCACTAAGTTGCTGAGACTGGCTGTGAACCTGTGATTCTCCTCTCTCAGCCTCCTAAGTACTGGGATTATATGTGTGCACCACCATGCCTGGCTATTTTCTATTCATTCATTCATTCATTCTTTTTTTTTTTTTTTTGCGGTACCAGGGATTGAACACAGGGGCATTCTACCTCCGCGCTATGCCCCCGGCCCTATTTTTTATACTTTATTTTGATACCGGGTCTCACGAAGTTGCGGAGGGCCTCACTAAGGAGAGAGAGAGAGAGATAGAGAGAGAGAGCGAGAGAGAGACAGGGAGAGAGAGAGTGAGAGACCTGAGGCTGGCCGCGAACCCGGATCCTCCGGTCTCCGCCTCCCAAAGTACTGGGATTACAAGCGTGCGCCACCACGCCCAGCTCATTCATTCATTTAGATGTTAGGAATTGAACCCAGAGGCATCCTACCTTTGATACTCTCCCAGCCCTATTTTATTTTTTTTATTTTGAAACAGGATGTCTCTAATTTGCTGAAGCCCTCTTTAAATTGCGGAGGCTGGCTTCCAACCTGTGATCCTCCTGTCTCAGCCTTCCAAGTACCGGGATTACAGGCATGCACCACCATACCCAGCTAAATCCACCCTCCTTAGTATGCAGTTCTGTAAGTTGGACAAATGCAAAAGTTGGGATATCAACAGCCCATTCAAGATATAGAAGAGTTCCATCAACCCATGTATACCAGGGATACATTTGTAGTCAATCCCTGTCCATTGCCACATCCTGGGCATCCTTCATCGGGTTTCTGTCTCTCTATTTTGCCTGTCCAACCTATAATTTTAATAGCAGGAAAAACTGTGCCTGTGTGTTTTCCAAGATGTTTAAGAAAACAGTTGCATCAAATAGTGCTCATTCGTTACCTGTAAGGCGGTTTCCTAAATGTGAGCAAGTAAAACTTATGGCCACTCCATTTCTCTGCTCCTGGAACAGCCCCTCCTTTTCCCAGCCCAATTGCCTGACCCAGGGTTGGAGAACGGCATCCTTTAAACTGATGCTTTAAATATCTAATCAACATTTACTAGAGGAAGGGCCTAGCACCTGGTTGAGGGCAAGAGCAGAAAGAAAGGCAGCTCCCCTGTTTCTTCCATAATCCATTTATCCAAACAAACACAGCAATTAACCAACAGCTTATGGGTTATACGAGCTTTGCTACAAGAGGAACAGACAGAGCTTATTATGTCTACTCCAGGCAGCTGGACCAAGAATTCCTTTTAATGCATCCAGTGTTCTCTTTACTTGGAATGCTTCGATTTCAATAAATGAAGTTTTCTTCTCCCCTGTATGCTTTGAAGGATGTTTTGTTATTTAGTGTCCCATGTAATAGCACATTGCATCTTCTGTGCTTTCTCTATCAAGTGACCTCTGTTCAGCACCTAAGGAGAACGACAAGCCATCACAATCCTCCTGCACTTTAGGAATCTCATCCTTCCCCCTAAGTACCACAGCATCCAGGGGGGTTGACCAGCTATGTGGGAGGAACAAGTCACCCACTGCTGGCTACTAGGGAGCCTAGGGGTGGGAAGAATGCTGCTGTGAATCTTAGAACCAGCACTGGCACTTTAATTAAGCTTTTGTATAGGAACAGGGTTTAAATCATGATTATGGGCCGGGCGTGGTGGCGCATGCTTGTAATCCCAGTACTTGGGAGGCTAAGACAGGAGGATCTGGGTTTGCGGCCAGCCTCAGCTACTTAGCGAGGCCCTCTGTAACTTAGTGAGACCCTGTTTCAAAATAAAGAATAAAAAATAGGACTAGGGGTATAGCTCAGAGGTAGAATGCCCCTGGGTTCAATCCCCAGTTCCGCAAAAAAAAAAAAATAAAATAAATCGTGATTATATCTCTACATGATAATAGTGTAATGCATCCATGTTTTGAATTTCTTCCCTCCTTCTTTCTTCTACTATTTATCGAGTGACTGCAGTGTTTGAAATGCTGTGCTAGTCCACTGGATGCATTCTTTGCCCTAGGAAAGCCCAGGTTAAGTGAGGATAAATTAGCCTCTACAAACTGGGTTGAGATAGCATCACTCTGTTATATCCTATGGAAAATTCGTAGCTAGTTTAAGGTCCAAGCAGTAGATTTGCAAATCAACTCTGGTAATCCCAAAACTATTTATCAATTTGGAGTTGCTTGCATATTCAAAATGAGCAACTACTCCTCCATTAATCATTAATAGATCTCATTTCTGTTCAATTGAAGTGCCATTGCTTTAATTAGAGCGAGGGACAAAAAAACTGATTGCTATCACTGAGTGCTGGATTTAGGAAATTCTCTTTTTCCCTTGGCACTGATATGTGCCACACACAATTTAAGCAAAAGAAATACAACACTACTATTAAATTCATCTTGTTTGCTTCTTCTTTCTCCACAAATTAGAAAGGGAAGCTTGTCATCAACATTGTATGATTGGTTGCATTTTAATATTCAGTGTCTAATGACTGGCATGTGATAAATTTCTCATTAAAATATTCATGAATAATCAGATTAAATGTCACATCTCCAAAGAAAGATCATCTGATCAGGGGTAACATCAGTTAATTTCTTTATTTGTTTGTAGAGCACTATTAAAGTGGAGGCAATCAGTATGAAAACCTCTCTACGGGTGTGTGAATTACATATAAATTATGTGCTGCTTTGCACTGGGAACAGTAGAGACATATCAAAAAATATTATTTCCTCCATCTTGAAAAAATAGATCAGTTTCCATTTATATTCTGATCATTTTTCAAACCAATATGCTACTTACGTATTAATCATCAGTGCCCTTCAAACTGAGGATCAAACACAAGGAACTCTGATTTTCTGAACAAAGGACAGTAACATTCTCTCTGGATAACCACATATTTTGGTTACAAGAGAATTGCAATACTGCGTTGGTCAACATTATCACTGCTATAATCCCAAACGAGTGACCATACAACTTAGAAGAAGAAAAATTTATTTGTTCACAGTGTTTGGATATTTGAGGGTTCAGTCTGTGTTGGGCAGGTGTGTGGAGCTCAGGGCACAGCAGTGGGAAGCAGAGAGAAGGAGAACATGGGCTCTGCTCTCATGTCACAGCTGCCAGAAGCAGAGAACAAACAAGAGGAGGAGAGAATCATGTACAAACTCCAAAGCTACTCCTCCAGAGACCCCTCCTTAACAAACAAGCCCCATTTCCAACATTGCTGCCTTGTTTCCATGAGATGTAGGGGGACATTCTCAATCCAAATCATTACACTCTGTCCCTGGCCCCCTAGTCACCATGGTCACCTCACAATGCAAAATACATTTAGTCAATCTCCAAGACTTCCATAATCTTAACAGTTCCAATTTCACACAAAAGTCCAAAGTCTCCTATGAGTCTCAAGTAAACCCTTGTTTAAGCCTCTTCTGAGACTCAAGTAAAGCCTGGAAAAACAAAAAGCAAGTTACATGCACCAGCATACAATGGCACAGAGTAAGCATTTGCTTTCCAAATGGTAGAAATAGGGTCATAGTAAGAAGGAATGGGACCATAACAGTATTGAAATCTGTCAGGGAAAGCACGTGATTCTGCAGCTCCACTTCTGGCATCTCGGACACATGGTGGTGAGATGGGATCTCCAAGAGGCCTTGGTAGCCCTGCTTCTACAGCCTGGCTGATTGCAATGGGCAGCATATGGGCTCTTCCAGCCTATCTCAATGGCTTTCAGCTTTCAGCTTTTCCTTGAAGTGGTTCCATGTTTCTGGCATCTCTGAATCTCAGGGGTTTTCCTTGAAACCTTGGTTTCACCCTCACAGCTTTACAAATTGCCCCATTCGGGCCTGCTTGCAGGGGTTCTGACCATGCCACACATTGCCTGGCTTCCCAGGCTTGCCTTTGAAATCTTAGGGGAAGACTCCAGGACCCCTTTTTTTTCAGCAAAGCATTATATGAGTGCTGAGATCGACCTTCAGAAGGAAAGGTAGTCACACCCTCATTAATCACTGCTGTTGGGCCTGTCTCAATCATTGCCACTGGGCCTGCCTCCATCATGGCCACAACTTCCTCCTTCCTTTTATAAGCCTTATTTTCTTCCACAACATCAACTCTCTGGGCCCCAGTTTTACACATGTCTTTCTGGCCAAACTGCATATATATAAAGTCTTTCTGCTTTAGTTTTCGCTTCTGAAATTCAGTGTCCAATTTGCTGTACAGGAACATCAATATCCATAATGAAGTTTGGATACTTTGCTGTTTTGAGATTTTCTCCACCAGCTTAATCAGACCATCATCTTTAAATTTAGCCTCACACAAAGTTTCAGGACATGGGTAAAATGCTGATAAGTTCTTTGCCAGAATGTAACACATGTGGCTACTATTCCATTTTCCTATGGAGTCCTCTGAAATCTCCTGAGCACAGTCTCAACCGTCTACCTTTCTAGCCACATTCTGGCCCTTCCAACTTTCTCTCACAAAACAGTTCAAAGACCCACAGAACACATGGTCAGGATTAGATAGAGCAGTGACACCACTTCCTTGCTAGCAATTTTTGTGTCATCAACATTCTCACTTCTGAAATCCAAAATGACTGACCACACAACTTAGAGGAAGCAAGATTTATTTGCTCAAAGTGTTTGGAGATTTAGAAGTTTAGTCCATGTCAGGCGGGTGTGCAGAGCTCAGAGCATGGTGGCAGGAAGCAGAGAGAGGAAGAGCATGAACTCTGATCTCATATCACAGAGGCCGGAAGCAGAGAGTAAGCAAGGGAAGGAGAGAATATATAATCCCCAAGGCCACATCCCCAGAGGCCCCTGCTTAGCAATCAAGCCCCACTTCCAACATTGCTACCTTGTTTCTGTGAGGGCGAGGGGGACATTCCAAATCAAAACCATTACAAATACTGTGGTCTCATGTTGAACAGTGGGTTTCCTTGAAAACCTTTCTCTATAACTCAGCAGTGCTTAGCAATATGCACGAGGAGAAAGCTGACATTGAAAGGATGTGCGTAGATGGTATGAAGCTGGAGTCAGAGTCTTGAACAAAGGCAAGTTGCCCTCTTTCATGGGGGGTTAACAGTGTCTCTGAATCAGTCCTGAAGTGTTTTTGATATTGGGTCAAATTCATTGTTGGCACCTTTCCAGAAGAAAGCAAAGGGAGAAATTGAGGAAATGTCCATCTTCTCTTTATTTATTTTGTTGTTGTTCTGAGTATTGAACCCAGAAGCATTCTACCTCTGAGCTACACCCGCAGTCCTATTTTATTTTGAAACAGGGTCTTGCTAAGCTGCTGACTGTTTCACTATGTTTCTGAGGCTGGTCTTGAACCTGCGATCCTCTTGTCTCAGCCTCCCAAGTACTGGGATTACAGGCATGCTCTACCATGCCTGGATCATCTTCTCTTTTTAAAAGGACTCAAAAATTATACCCATGGACTCTCTCCAACTTAGTTATACAGTTGTCTCTCAGTATCTGAGGGTGACTGATTCCAGGACTCCCCTGGGGTACAAAACTCCACAGATGCTCCAATCTCTTACACAATGTGATACAGTATTCTCATAAAATCAATGCATATCCTACTATAAACTTTAAGTCATCTGTAGTTGTAATACCAAATACAAGGTAAATAGCTATTATACTACAAAGTTTAGGGAATAATGACAAGAAAAAAATGCCTGTATATGTTCAGTATAGACACAACTACTGGAGCCCTAACTACACAGTACATGTAGAAGATGTGAAATGGGTGAATTTCAAACTAGGAAAACTGGAGAGGCTAAGGGCCTGTGAGATGGTGGGAGGCTACAGCAGGTTAGGCCCATGCACGACTCCATTTGTGTGGGTTCAGTATGGTGCTCGATGCATGACAAATTCAAGTTTTGCTTTTGGAACCTTTTTGAAAATTTCTTTCAAATATTTTGAATGAGCGGATGGTTGAATATGACACAGAACTGGAGGGCACAGAGGATCAACTGTAACTTTCTAATGTGAGATATATATATATTCAACAAATTATATCAATTTACTCTTTTTTTTTGTGGAACTGGGGATTGAACTCAGGGGCATTCTACCTCCGAGCTACACCCCCGGCCTATTTTTTATACTTTATTTTGAAACCGGGTCTCACAAAGTTGTGGAGGGCCTCACTAAGTAGCTGAGGCTGGCCGCGAACTCGGATCCTCCGGTCTCTGTCTCCCAAGTACTGGGATTACAAGCATGCGCCACCACGCCCAGCCAATTTACTCTTAAAGGTTATTGATAACAAAATGTACATGCTCTGCAGATAATAGCATTTACACATGCAATTTATTATGGAATTATAAAATGGTCTATTGTGTAGCTTGTGATTAACTTTACACTAACATCAAAGGCATATGATATCCTACCCATTTACTGAACAGAGCTATCTCTTTAAAGTCATTTACTGTAGGTTAAGTCTGTGAATTAACAGAAATGTCATAGAAGAGTATCTCTTCTCAGATACAGAATTTTGTAACAAACAGAAATGCATTAATCTTGTTAATGTTCGTCTTCATTCAATACACAGTGGTGCATGGCTCTAGGGCCAAATCTCTCCCCCAAATTTTTTCACTTTAGAATATGGAAGAATTTGATAGACCTTGAATTTAGAAATGCACCCAGCCTTGACAGTACAATATATCAGGGTGTATGTACCTAAATATTCCTAGGATTAGAGGCTCTCCAGGAAATAGGAAAAAATATTTCTGTAGGAAAACCACAGGCAAACTGCTCATTGAAAGGGACAAAGAAAGAAAAGCTTCCTTCGTTTCAGAAAATCTGATTTTTTTTCATTATATTCATTGTAGACAACTTTCTCCCAGTTCAGTCATGCCTTTAATTATTTTTATTCTTTTGTTTTCTTCTGCTTACTGATTTTTCTGTTTATGCTCGTTGAATTGGACATGCAATTTACAAATTAGCATACCCAAATTGCTAATATATGAAATCAATAAACCTTTGACTATAAATCTGGTGTCTTGGTGAATTCCAAATGGCTCTCAATAACTATGTCATAGACTATAATATTATGTTCTTTATGACTGTATAATTGTAATTTTATATCTTCCTGACTTCCAGTTTATAAATGTCAGTCCACATTATATGTAATATCTTATATTTTCCATTATTATCTAGAAAATTAATATTAACTTAAAATATTCATTGGATAGTCAGTGTACATTAGGTCTCAATAGTTTTTATACTGAAGTCAGAACTTTTAAAACACATGACCAAAGTTACTTAAAGTCTGAATAGGTTTTAAATTCTCATTGCTTCTAATCTTACCATCATTAGATCCCAACATATTTGAGACATTTTATATTTAGTTCTGAAATTTTCATTTGCTGTATTATGCTGTGCATATATTTTTAACATCACATTTTCCTGAATGTAAAACAAGAAAACTGTATTTACATGAGTTGAACACTGCCGTGTCTTTTTTTATTTTCAAGGCCTAAAAATTTTGCATAGCTTTGAGAACAGGCTTTGGGAAAATGTATCAACGAAAAACATGATCATTAAGATTCTACTTATGTTTCCAGATTCAACCAAACTCTTTCCTATTCAGATGAACTCACTCCTCTTTCATTTGAAGAAACTGAAGCTCATAGAACTGTAGCGATATGTCCATGGCCACTTCCATGAGACCAGAGCCAGAGTATTGCAGAATATCGCAGAGTATTGCAGAGTATTGCAAAGTATTGTCTTTGCTACTAAGATCCTTGACATATAGTAAGTACAGCATGCATGTTGACTGAGTAAATGTTAGTGTACTGATAATCAATTTTAAAATGAAATTTTAAGACTCTTCTCTAAAATTCTGTGAGCAGGCTTTAAAAAGTCTTTTGTTGGTAAGATTTGGAAAAATTTTAGTTGGTGAAATAGCAACACAGGAGAGTACCAACTGATTTATTTAAACTTAAGAGATAGATCCAGTGAGTTCATATGTACTGTAAGATTAAAAATCACCAGCCAGTATGTAGTTCCCTGTTAGGGCATTTAAGAATTGCCACGAGCTCAGTATGGTCCAATATTGTGTAGTATGACTGCACATAGAATGTGTTCTTTTCAGAACTCTTGCTTAAATAAAGACCTTTGTAACCTAGATAGAAGAGATCAAAAATCATTTTGAAGAGACAAGAAACCTTTTCTTACGAGGGGCAATTGAAGAACTGTAAACCATATGGCTTAGTTAGTAAATACATTTTAAAGACAGCATTTGGCATGTATGATGGTAAGTCTTTGAATATCACTAGGATGTATATTAAAATGCACCAGTAAAAGTTTAAAAAATAAAGACAGAATATGGCATTCATCAAGTACTCTATAGGCTCTGGGTAAGAGAATCCAGATGTACCTTGTCACCAAACTACAATTATGGGGTGAGGGACAATAAAGGGGTAGAGTTCAGCTCAGTGAGAAGTACAATCATAAAAGATATCCACAAATGGAATGGGTCTAAAGCATCTATGATTGTGGCAGGATTTATTTTTAAAAATATTAATTTCACCCTCCTCAAGTTCTTTCAATGTAGTTGACTTAAATCGACCATTGCAAATCCCTGTTTTCCCTTCAAAGTCATCTTAAAATTCATATTTGAGAACACAGTATTTTATGCCTTCCATGGTTGAATTTATTTTATGAAATAAAATTTCTTAGCTATCCAATATCTACTTATTCTTAAAATATGAAAGCAAATATAATACAATGTTTATATCTCCCTAATGAACTCATCAACTCAGCATTTCCTAATGTTAACAGTTGATCGCAGTTTCTGCATGAACTATTCACAAAAAAGCAATGCTTTGAATTGCTTCTGTTGCTATTACTTGTGTGCAGGGTGCAATAAAGCTTTGGGATTATTCAAGTAATAAATAATTTACAAAAACAAAATTACTTTCATACGCTGCTCATTTTATAGCTCCAATATCTAGTAACCGCCCAACAAATGTATCATCGATGATGATTATCAGGGTCAATGGAGATTTTAGAATATCAAGGGGGAAATTTCTCTTTCAGGAAATACTGCAATATACATTTGTTGGTGTAAAATACTTCATTATTTAAAATATTTTGCAGACTAGCATACCACAAATACTGTAGGAATGATACATCTAGGGAAACCATCCAACCGCTCTGTTCTATATTTCAAAATATGTACTTTTGCTAAAGTTATAGCACTTTACATATATTTTAAGAAACCTCATTTAAAGCAGAAAAGAAATGTTGACTTTCTATGAGTTTAGCAGGGTTGTTATTGAAATTATAAATGATATGACAAGGACCCTAAGTCTGTCATTTCTACATTAGCCCTTAAGTTTTTAGACAGTATGAGACTCCTGATGTGGATGACAAGGAGTGAGAGGGAACCTCAAAACAGGCAGACTGGGGACAACAGCTATTCATCAATAAGTATAAAATTCCATGCAACTTGCAGTGTATGATTTTCAGTGTATTATTTTTAAGGAAGTATATTTCCAAATGATTTGGAAAATGGAGGTAGATAACACTGGTTCAAGAGCATGGATCATGACATAAAAGAGAGTTCAAACAAAATAAGGATTATTTTGCAGATTGGAATTGGAGGGCTATCTTACCGATACATAAAAGTCTGGGCTCAACTGAGCTTATGTATATACTTCTGCTCACTACAACCTATGGAATACAGGGCAGGTTGCTTCAAACCTCCTGGACCGGCCAGATCTGGAAGTGCTTGGTAGGATCCACGTCTTTGATCTAGCCTATGCAGAAAGAGTGTGTGGGCTCCAGGAATCTTAGTATGAGGTCCTTTGCTCAAGCATGTACAGTCTCCAAACACCAATCCATTCATTTGATAGGAAAGTATTGCTCCCTAGAAAGTGCTCCAATGATTGCTTTTTAATTTATGTTTTTAAATCAACAAATAAAATTGTATGTGTCTACTGCACAGAACATTTTTGAAGTATGTATATGTATATATTTATTATATATGTGTATATATATTTATACACACATGCATGCATACATAGACACACATTGTGGAATGACTAAATCTAACTGATTAATATGTGTGTTGCCTCACATAGATTTTTTTGTGTGTGTGGTGAGAACACTTATATCCACTCTCACCATTTTTCAAGACTATATTGTCATGCTGTATAATCTATCTCTTGATCCTTTTACTTCTATCTAAATGAAATTTAATATCCTTCGGGCAACATTTCCTCACCTGCCTTCAATCGCTCCACCCTCTGGTAAACACAACTCAACCTTCTACTTTGATGAGGACAGCTGCTTTGATTCTGCATATGAGTGACAAAGTAAGGTTTTTTTTTTTTTGGTGGTACTGGGGATTGGACCCTGGAGCATTCTAGCTCTGAGCTACACCTCCAGTTCCTTTTTTATTTTTCATTTTTGTTTTGAAACAGGGTATTGCTAAGTTGCTGAGGCTGTCCTTGAATCTGCAATCCTTCTGTTTCTGTCTTCCAAGTACTGGGATTATAGGTGTACACCACCACGCCTAGCTTACTCTAAGGTTTTCATGGGCCAACCTGATACACACTGGCTCTTGCATAATATAATGCTATACTCTAGATTTATTAGCAACTCAATGTCCCTTGAGGGGTCAATATTGTCTGTATGTATTTTGAGATGCTAGGAATGGCTTCAACTCCTTTTGGTCTAAGGAATTACTTCTTGCTTGAAGGAGGTGAACAAGCAAGGATGTTATAGAATTTCCACATTGCATTATTAAGTATCTCTTTGGAAAAGCTGGGTAAAAGATTATTGTATAATTAATCACACATATATATGTGTGCACACACTCATTTTCAAGCACACATAAATTATTATGTACATAATATCTTCTTTCCTAAAGCAAACAGAACCAGGGAATTAAGGCCAAAATTTAAAACAACCAAGCTGCACAAAAGGAAGTAAATAGTAGAAATACACACTGGTTCATTCTGCTATTGAAGGGGCTGCCACGGAGTTGAAAAACATCTTCTAAGTTTTAAAATGCATTTGCTTTAGATCTTTTAAATGTTTTGAATCTAAACTGTGAAACTGGTGAAAAGAATATTGTAACTACAATTCAAAACCATGATCTGACACATTAATAATGCCCTAAAATAACAGGTTGCAAAATGCACACCTGAAAGGTCATTACATATAATTTTTAAGTTCCCTGACTTAAAATTAAAATTCTAGTCCCAAGTTTGGCTAAATCGGTTTTCAACAAACTTTTTCAAGAACACAACACTAGAGGAGAACGATTTGAAGGGGTAATTATTATAATCAATATAGCTCAAAACTTTGGTTTGGATGTCTTTTACTTGCTCTAATCCTGACCAATGAAACATTTTTTCCTAGTTATGGTACAAAATTGCTTTCTTTAGAATAATCAATTGGCTTTTGTCTGATCAACTGTTCAGTTAACATGAAGTGAGATGCATTTTCATACATAGTGCAAAAAATATCAAGCAGTCCATTAAGGAAAGAAATGAAAACGAACCTAGATATAGAAAAGAAGTACAGACCTGTGGAGCTAGTGAGGACCGGATGGATTTGGGTCCACAGAGTGACTTCCATTTTTAACCAGTATGGTTATAACAATTGTGTTGTTATACAATTTAATGAGATAAACATCCATAGACAACACTGCAGAACTTGATACCCAGATAGCAATAAAACCGAGCTCTTCTAAAGTTATATCTATTATTGTAATAGAGATACAATCTAAAAGAGAAAATATTTCAGTTTGTTTTGTACATCATCTATATATTTAATCTAGACATTAATCTGAGTATATTTTTGTACATGCTATGAATTATGAAGAAAATTTCCTTCCTGTCCACTTTAGCCAGATATGTGTAATCTAATAAATAAATTTTTACAGGTTTGAATGCCTATTTTGACCATATATTGAAATATATAATTTTATCCCATTCATTTTTTTTTTTTGCGGTACTGGGGATTGAACCCAAGAGCATTCTACCTTCACAACCCCAGCCCTATTTTTTATTCTTTATTTTGAAACCGGATCTTACTAAATTGAGTAGGGACTCACTAAGTAGCTGAGGCTGGCCGCGAACCTGGATCCTCAGGTCTCAGCCTCCCAAATACTGGGATTACAAGTGTGTGCCACCACGCCCGGCTAATTTTATCCCACTCTTGATGTGATATTTAGTTTCACATGATTCTATTTCTAGTTTTGTGTTGTTCCTCCGTGTTATAGTTAGATATAAAATGCCCCCTAAAGAGCTCACTCATTAATGTTTGGAACTGATGTAATTGAGTCATGAGGGTTGTAATCACAGCAGTGGATAAATCCATTATAATGGATTTATATGGATTTATGGTGACTCAGGCCAGTAGGTTGTGGCTGGAGGTGGGTCCCTGGGGGTTGGCCTTGGCGTTTATATAAATGTTTCCTCCTCCTCCTGCACTGTCTCTCTATCTTTTTTTATGGTCTCCATGATGTGAGGAGCACAGCCCATGTGCTCTCCCTCTCTCCACTTCCTGCCGCCATGCCCCAAGATGGACTGAACCTCAAACCGTAAAAAAAAAAAATCATCTTTCCTCTATGCTACGTGGTCAGTCGTTTAGATTATAGCTTCAAGAATGCTGACTGGAACACTCAGTATTTTCTGTAGTATTGTTTTTTTGTGTCTTCATATTATACCTAGGAAAGTTCCTTCTCCTGCTCTTTTTTATTTTTTTTTCACCATGATCTTGCTTGCTTATTCTTCTATATGAATATTAGAATATATTTTGCTTATTTGTCTTCTTCAAAAATCCCAGCTGAGATTCTTCTTTGGATTAAACTCAGTCAATAAATTAGTGACCATCATTGACATTTATAACATATAGCACATATAGCATTCCAGTGAGAAATACGCAAAGCACATAGACATGTGTACTTGTAATACAAAGAGTACGAAGGCACTTCTCTCCAAGCTCTCAAATACATTTGCTCAGGCATCGTTTTTGAACACAGGCCCCAGGACATTGTTTCTGCTGGGCTTTTTGACCCTGGTGTATTTGATGGTATTGACAGCATTTCTCCTTTCACCCCAGCTGTCCACTTGTTCCTCATGTAATTCCCAGGCAGTATCATTAAGGAGAAACATCAAGAAGCATCCTTCACACCAGGAATTTATAATCCCTTCCTCCCACCTCATGTTCCAAAGCAGTGTTCAGACAGCAAAATGCCCATCAAACCACAATATAACCACAGTCTGTTCTTCTCCTTTTGTTTACTTGAAAAAAGGGACATTTGATTCTTGTCTCGTCTAAGTCCCTGAAAAAGATCCTAGAATAATGCAGAGGGCTTATAAATGCTTGTATAAGTCTGTAAGAAAAAAACATAACTATAAGCAAAAGAGAAGATTAATACTTATCCTTTTCAGGCTTCATGATGGGGAAGGGGTCTGGAATATCATTTAGGAAATGCAAGTCTTTGTTATTTTAATAGTGTGGAATGTTATCTATAAAGGCATTTGTGGATTAGTATTCTGCCAAAAATTATTTATATAAAGTCTTAGAGAAGTCCTAAAGTGATCCCAGAGAGTGAGCCCTGAAGGCTTGTGTCACGTGTGAATTTACCCTTTTAAGGAAAGCATTTTGTGTGGGAATTTATGGTCCAAAACACTTAATAAGTGTTTTTTTTTATTAAATGTTTTACCTTATTAAGTGTTTTTTCTCAAAGTGTTGTTAGGTTCTTCACACAACATTGCTTGTGAAGTTCTCACAAATTTTAGATCTTGTTAGAGTTTGTCAGTATGATTATTTTAACTCAATATTTGATTTTTCATGAATGTCAACAATAATAATAAAATTTTTAGAAAATCAGAATATACTGATAATGAAATATCCATGTGTTCCACATCTGTGTATATTCCCCATCAAAATTTTTAAAATATTTGATGGAGAATATAAATATTGAATACATCAAGGTTTTATTATCAATATTAATCATTATCTATAGGTACAAAAACATACATTTCCTATCACAAAGTATACAGATTATACACAGTTCCTTATCAATTTTAAAGAAAAATTTTAGTAACTTTTAGTATATTTGATATGGTATATCTTTGAATATTTGTTGGACCCCACTAAGTTTGTCAGTTTCTGTTTATTACTTATGGACACCCACAAATGAGCCATCTCAGAATAGAGTAATAGGTACAGGCATAAGGATTGGTTTGATTTTCAAACTAGTAGTTCTTGTTTTCAAATGCAATATAATTAAATTTTTTGTGTATCTTGAGAGCAAAATATTCACTTAGAAATAGAAGGCAATATAATTTTACCTTCATAAATAACTGGACACTTAGAAAAATGAAAATTTATGATTCATAATGTATATCACTTCTATTATCTACTGCCTGTAGATATGGTGGTTCTTTTTTTTTTTTTTGGCTTCCTGTGTATGTTCAAATGTGCACGCGGCTGCTTCAATTAGATAAAGTATCACAAGTGTGAAGCTCCAAAACTGGAATTGGAATTTGAACAAAAGTACAATTATATTTTTCAAAAGAAATGAGAAATGATTCATCCACTTCCTATCTAGTGTATAGAAGATAAATAGCCTCTCATCATTTAATATGTAGCTCATAAGATATGCATTGTGAGTGTGGCACTGTGGCTAATAAGATAGGGTTCTTTTGCAGTTTCAAGTTCCCAGTAGCATTCTAGCTTTTGTGAGTACATTGGGAATAAATTATTCCTTTGTAGGAGAATTCATTACCAGTTGTTGATAGCTCATGGCTGAATTACTTATGGGAATTATAGAAACCATATTTTTCTGAAATTAAAAAAATGATCTTTTCAAAAGCAACCTTTTGTTGGCATGTTAACAACCAAATAATTGTTTTGGAATATTTACTGCCTCATATGTCTTTGCCAGTTCTTGCTTTCAATTGCTTTTTGGAATTCTAAAAAACAAAACAAAACAAAAAACCCTTCTTTTATTTGGTAGAAAATACTCCTCAAATTGTAAAATAGAATGTGATCAAATATACAGAATTTGCAACTCACAGACCAACAATAGCCTATTAATTTGAAGCAAATATTAAAATTCAAATATTAGGCCTATATCTTATGTTAAAAACATTCTATGAGGCCGGGCGTGGTGGCGCACACTTGTAATCCCAGTACATTGGGAGGCAGAGACCGGAAGATCTGGGTTCGCGGTCAGCCTCAGCTCTCTCTCTCTCTCTCTCTCTCTTTCTCTCTCTCCCTGTCTCTCTCTCTCTCTCTCTCTACCTGGTGAGGCCCTCCGCAACTTCATGAGACCCGGTTTCAAAATAAAGTATAAAAAATAGGGCCGGGGGTGTACTGCGGAGGTAGAATGCCCCTGGGTTCAATCCCCAGTACTGCAAAAAAAAAAAATAAAAAAATAAAAAAATAAAAAATAAATAAAAACATTCTATGGTGTTTTTGTTGTTTTTTTGTTTTGCTTTTTTGTTTGTTTTTATTGTTTCACGTTTCATTTATTTTTTATTGGTACATTCTAATCATACATCGTGATGAAGTTCAGAGTGATAGAGGTATACACACACACAGCTCGCACCCCACTCCCTCACCCTTACCGTGCACAACATTGTGATTGGCATTGATAAATTTGTGTATGCACATCATGTCCACTGAAGTGTTTTCCTCACGGAGTCTCCCTCCCCACTCCCACCTCCCTGCCTTAGGTCCCCTCCACCACTCCACTAGGGTTTCTCCTTCTTTGTCTAGAGTCCCTCCTGTGTCCCAATATCTCCCTATCTTCTACATATGAGAGGAAATATCTGACCTTTCATTTTTTGTGACTAATCTCACTTAGCATAATATTCTCCAGTTACATCCATTTCCCTGCAAATGACATAATTTTTAAGTATAATCCTTTGAGTGGAGGAGAATGCTTTTCTAAGCTATTCATTTCTGACCCCATAATATGAAATTCTTATCTTTTTTCAAGTATTCTTTTCAAACACTGCAGTTCTATTATATATCTCTATACTCCCCCATTGTTTTGATTTCTGTCTACATTTATGTTCTTTTCATTATTTTTTTCCAGGTAGTCCTGTATTTAGCTTTCCCACCTTGTAATTAATAATAATCACTACCATTTAAGACTCCTTTCTTTTTTTTTTTTTTTGCGGTACCGGGGATTGAACCCAGGGGCGTTCTACCTCTGCGCTACACCCCCGGCCCTATTTTTTTATACTTTATTTTGAAACCAGTCTCACGAAGTTGCAGAGGGCCTCACTAGGTAGAGAGAGAGAGAGAGAGAGAGAGAGAGATGGGGGAGAGAGAGAGAGAGAGAGAGAGAGAGCTAGCGCGCGCTGGGCCTGGCCGTGAACCCGGATACTCCGGTCTCCGCCTCCCAAAGTACTGGGATTACAAGCGTGCGCCACCACGCCTGGCTCAAGACTCCTTTCTTCTCTTACCATATGTAGCCATCTTCTGAGCACTGAATTTCAATTTTTATACTGCCTGTAATATTCAAAGTAGATTCATAATTAATATAAATCAAAACGTGTTCTGATAAAGTTTTCATATGGATATACTTGAAAACTTAATTAGCATGACTCAGATCTCTGCGTATCTATTTAATTTGATCTATGTCATGTGTTTGATAGAGATAATTCCTTTTTTCCTCTTCTGGAGCTACATGAGTTATCAGTGTACTTAGTGGGACAAACATCAGTTATTAAATAGTGGGAAAGAAATTCTTCATTTTGACAAGATAAAAAAAAGTGTTGGAAATATATTCCATATTCATGGTGGATTGGAAAACTTAATATGGTTCATTGTCAATTCTTTCAAGGTAAATTCAACACAATCCCAATAAAAATATCAGCAAGTTCTCTTGTTGGAATTGACAATTTTTTTTCTAATGTTCATATAGCAAGGAAAAAAGATGTAGAATAGCCAACCAAACACTAGAGGGTTAGAAGAAATACTGAAATACGGGAGGAAAGAAGAAAGTTAAAGGACTCATATCACTAGATTTTCAGAGTGTAAAGCTACAGTAGACAAGAATATGAAGTATTAGCAATAGAACAGACACATAGATCAATGGAACAGAAAAGGGAGCCCAGAAATAAACTCACAAAATCAATTGATCTTTGACAAAGGCAGTTCAATGGAGAAAGGCTCATCTTCCTCCTTTTGCAAAAGTTGGTTATAAAACGATGCTGGATACACATGTTAAAAAAATAATTAATGCAATTAATAGTGTATACCATAACATATGACTTCTATAAAAATTAACTCAAAATGGATCACAGACCTAGATGTAAAATGAAAAACTATAAACCTCTTAGAAGAAAACAGAAGAGATAATCTATGTATCCTTGGCTATGGAGGTGGGGTTTTAACAACTACAAAAACATTATCCATGAAAAAATATGATAAGTTGAACTTAGTTAAAATTGAAAATTTCTGGCTTTTCAAATGGCACAGTTAAGAAAATTAAAAAGCACATTACAGACTGGGAGGAAATACTTGCAAGGCATATCCTATTCATGTCCTCATGCCCAAATTAAAGAAAGAACACTTAAATCTTAGCAAAAGGAAAATAACCCAACTACTAAACACACAATCTGAATAGATACTTTATCTAAGAAGATATACAGATGACAAGGCAGCACATGCAGAAAAATGCCCCTTATCATGTGTCATTAAGTTAGAGCTCATAAAAAAGGAAAAAACTACAAGACGCCACTACACAGCCATTAGAATGTCTCACTAATTTCTAGTGAGAATGCAGGGCAACAAGAACTCACATTCATTGTTGGTAGGAATGCGCAATGGCAGAGTCCTTGCAAGACAGCTTTGCAGCTTCTTACATAGTTAAACATGGTCTTATCATGCAAGCTAGCAATCATATGTCTCTCTATTTACCCAGTTGAATTGAGAACTGATGTACACACATGGGTGCAGCACACGCACATGCACACACACAAACTCACCCTACTCTTGAATGTTGATAGCACCTCAGCAAAAACTGGAAGCAACCAAGATATCTTCTCATAGGTAAATGGATAAACAAACTGTGATGCATTTCTATGACAGATAAAACAAGTACATAAACAGGCTACGCAATGACACAAATACATGAAAATGCATATTACTAAGTAAAAGAAGCCAATTTGAGAAGGCTATATAATTTATTGACTACATTTGTATGACATTCAGGAAAAGACAAAACTGCAGAGAGAGTGAACACAGAAAAGTTGTTGACAGGGACTGGGAGGAGTGATTGAACAGGTGAAACAGAAGACTTCCCTTAAGACATTGAAAGTACCCTTGTAGCATACCACGAGGGTTGATACGTGAAACGCTGCAACTGCCTAGACCAATAGAAATTTACAGAATGAAAAGATAACCATATTAAGTAAAAAAATTAGCAAATATTTAAGAAGGCATCACAGAATGGAATGTAGAATGTCAAAAAATATTCTAACCATAATGGAAATGTAGGAAACAGCCTTCCTGATATGAGAGGGAGGACGAGAAGATGCTGACCTAGGTAACTGTAAATGAGCGGAGTCTGAGACTAAAATTAAAAGGAACTGAATCATGGAACCAACCTAGGTGTTCATCAACAGATGAATGGATAAAGAAGAGATGGCATATATGCACAATGGGATTTTACTCAGCCATAAAGAAGAACAAAATTATATCACTTGCAGGAAAATGGATGGAACTAGAGAATATTATGCTAAGTGAGATCTGCCAGTCTGATAAAGTGAAAGCTCATATGTTTTCTCTCATATATGAAACCAAGAGAGAAATTGAGAAACAAAATGGACTTCAGATAAATGAGGAGAGATTCCAGTAGAATAGTGGTTAGGGAGTGAGAGAAGGAGGAAGGGAAGGAAGAAAAGTTGAGGAAGGAAATGGCTCAATTAATGCTAGGTTCATATATAAAGGTATCATTACCAGTCTCACTAATGTGTACGGGGAAGGGAGGAGGCAGGGTGGGATCTGGAGGGAAACACACCAAGTGCTGTGTGCATGTATGTTCCTATCACTCTGAACCTCACGACGATGTATAATTACAATGTACCAATAAAAGTATAAAAAATAAAAGGAACTGCACATGAGTGTCATACACTAGCTGATAAAGTCAGTCCCCATGAAAGGGATCATTAACAATTCTGAAACTACTTTACATTTTACTGGAAAACAACAATTAATTAAGTGGATGATGGATAGAAGGATATGGTTTCTCACCATTGGGGTGGGGATTTACAGATAAGCAAGAAGAGAAGGGTAGAATGATTGATATGATAGTTGATTATAATTACAGACATCAGTATGAACCCAAATTTAGCTTAATATGGATAGGTGGATATATAGAGATATGTTGATATGGATATAGAAATTTATAGATATACATATGTACATGGGTTAGTATACACACACGGCTTGCTCTGTAAGCTAAAAAGGAAACAGTGACAGTCCAGGATCACTGGGCATGCCTAGCACATGGATTTGGTGTCTTAACACTATTCCTGAATAAAAAGAATCAGAATTCCTTGGCGAGATGGCTGATTCTAGACTGGGTTAGGAGATAAGAAAGATAAGCCTGAGGTACCTTGTAGTGCCAGCAAATAGGTAAATACGTTTAAGAACCTCTGTTAGTGATAGAGGGTACGTCAACAGGACACAGAACAACCAAAGAAGCTTCCAGTGCCTACCAGTGGAACAATTTGAGAAAGAAAATAAATAAGGTGGTATTAGATTTTTACTGAAAGTTTAAAATAAAAAAAAAATCCATGTATCAAAACTGATATAAAGAAGTGACTGAATAAAGAAATGAGAGTGAATAAATTCTATATATGTCCTAATTGGAAAATTCCAAATAATGTATATTTGGCATATAATAATAATTTGTGAATACTGTATCTTCAGACAGGTGGGACGTAATTTCCCACTCCCTTAGTGTGGACTGCACACAGTGACTTCCTTCCAGAGAGTACAGGATGGAAAGGTCTATTTTACAGTTAAAAAAAATCCTAGCAAGTCCTTCCCTTCACCAGGTAATCAACATTAATATCACCAGTGATAGGTCACATAGACACCCCATATCCTAGATATAACATGGGGATACAGGCACTCCACTCCACTTTCGGGCTCTTCCACCCTGAAACTCGTAATGCCCATCTAAACATAAGACACACATCGGATGAATCCTAATGGATGAATATTCAACAAAATACCTAATGGTTGTCCTCACAACGGTCAAGATCATCAAAGCAATGAATGCCTGAGAAACAGAATCCAAAGCCAACGAGATGACTAAATATAATGTAAAGGGGACAGGATCCTGGAACAAAATGACTTTTGGTGAAACCTAAGGAGAGCTCAGTAAAGATTGGACTTCATGCATAGGTACTGGCTCATCAAGTATGACAAATGTCAACACACTTGGGTAAGAAGTTAGGAATAGGGGAAACTAGTTGTTGGTTATATAAAAATGAGTACTCTGTCTATTTTAACAACTATTCTATAAATCCATGATTATTATAAAATTTAAAGGTTTGTTGAAAAACAGGAGAGGCTGTAAAACCTTATGCAGACACGTAACAAAATGGGGAAAGAGTTATTGTCAACAAACAGTACTGGGGGTTGAACTCAGGGGCACTCTACCTCTAAGCTACATCCCCAGGCCTTTTTATTTTGTATTTGGTAACAGGATCTCACTAAGTTGTTGAAGGCCTCACTAAGTTGCTGAGGCTGGCCTCAAACCTATGTTCCTCCGGTCTTGTCCTCTCTAATACTGGGGTTACAGTTGTGTGCCACCACGCATAGCTCAACAATGCCTGCCTACCTTTCTTTCTTTCTTTCTTTCTTCTTTCTTCTTTCTTTCTTTCTCTTTCTTTCTTTCTTTCTTTCTTTCTTTCTTTCTTTCTTCTTTCTTTTTCTTTCTTTCTTTCTTTTCTTTCTTTCTTCTTTTCTTTCTTTCTTCTTTCTTTCTTTCTTTCTTTCTTTCTTTCTTTCTTTCTTTCTTTCTCGCTCTCTCTCTTCTTTTCTTTTCTTTTTGTGGTACTGGGGATTGAATTCAGGGGTATTCTAATTTCGAGATACACCCAAAGCCCTATTTTATTTTTATTTTGTAACAGGGTCTCATGAGGTTGATGAGAGTCTCACTACTTGTTGAGGCTGTCCTTGAACCTGTGATCCTCCTGTTTCAGCCTCCCAAGTACTGGGATTACAAGCAAGTGTGTGACACCACACCCAGCTCCTTAAGAATGCCTTTTTAAAATTTCACTCTAGCTTGGCCTTTTCCACCTATAGGAAACTGAGCCAAAATTGAGATCAATACTTGGACATATGTCACAATTCAGTGTGTCTAAATATGGAAATTTCTAAAAAGAAACAATACAAGTTGATAGAATTAATATTGAAGATAAACATGACAAATTTTATAGTTACAGAATGATATAAGAAAATCACTGTATTTCCTCTGCTCTTCATACTTGATATTTTAAAATGATTTGGTCTTTCAAAAACTTTTAATTATTCAATTAAATCACAAGCATAAAATGACATCCTAAAGAACAGAAAGAGCCTGGAGAGGGGTAAGAACTCAGAGCAACATTAATAATGATGCAAAGAAATACCCTTTCAAAATTCTCTCTCCTATGTTCTCTCATTGGACCATCAGAACAGTCTTCTTGGGTAGGCCAAATTTACTATCCCCTGTGCATTTACAGCTAAATGTGGCACAATATATGTGGGATATGTTTGACTCAACTTTAACGACTTATAAAAGGCTGTAAGAATTAAAAGAGTATATTTAAAATATTCTCTGTCTTTTATGACTAGAGACGTGGGTCTGTGTCAAAACCTCTACACTTAGTCCCCTTAATAGCATCGATTAACCTCCTTCTATCACTATTTTGCACAAGGAGAACAGAAATGCTGAAGAAATGCCTTGGGGTTTCAAAACGATCATTAACATTTATGCAAAGAAAGGAGTGAGTTAGTGATTATCAGTGCCCCACACTGCTCTACATCTCTGGCAAGAACCTGACTTTTTGGATCAGCTACTATGTTGTACTGTTAGTCACAAGTCTGACAGTCACAGTGTGATTACTGATCTTGGCGTGGGTCAGTAGGTGTCAATTATGGCTGCATCAGATGCAGGGAAAATACCAGAAAGGTTACTGTGGAGCATCTTCGTGATCTTGAGTAATACAAAGTCTTTCCTAAATGAGGACTTTTGTTCATTTTCATTTAAAATAATGGCTGAACTAAGAGTATCGTGAGAAAACATTTTAGTGACTAAACCTGTTAAAAGCAATAAAAATGCGCAAACACTAAATAAATTTTTCAATTCTTTGCCAGGTTATTTATATAAATGTTTTTGAAATATTAGTTACCATGTCATAACAAAGTAAGTTTACATTTTATTTATAATATATTTATGTTTTTGTAAATTTTATTTGTATAAATTTAAATCATTGTATATAACCCTCCAACACTGTGAATTTGATTATAAAAATGACATACATTTTACTAAAAAGAAAGTACATAGTGCTTGGAAAGATAAATGGATGTTGGCAATGAATAGAAAAAACATATTAAAACTGTAAAAGTCTAGAATTAGTGCACACCTGTAATCTCAGTATTTGGGAGGCTGAGATGGGAGGATCACAGATTCATGGCCAGCCTCAGCAACTTAGCAAGTCCCTCTGCAACTTAGTGAGACCCTGTTTCAAAACAAAACAAAATAAAAAAATAGGGCTGAGGGTATCAAATGCCCCTGAGTTCAAGTCCCAATACCACATACACACACAAACACAAAAAGGTCATTTTTGGAGGAAAACTTTCAAGGACATAAAAAATGCAAATGTTATGAATAATGTCATTTCTCCTGATAATGACCACATATCCACTTGCCTCACATAGTTGACATCTGAAGTCTTAAACTGAATATAAACCTATACTTTTATCATAAGCACAAATCATTATCAACTTATGTCATGCATAATCCTATGTCACTATGTTCAGAAAGAATTCTGAGGGTCCTCCACACTGTTTTCCAAAGTGGTTGCACTAATTTACAATCCCAACAGTGTGTTAGGGTTTCTACTTTTCCACATCCTCGCCAGCATTTGTTGGTTTTTGTTTTTAATGATTGCCATTCTAATTGGGGTTAGGTGAAATCTCAGGGTAGTTTAGATTTGCATCTCTCTGATTGCTAATGATGTTGAACATGTTTTCATACATTTATTGGCCATTTGTGTTTCTTCTTTTGTGAAGTGTCTATTTAGTTCACTTGCCCGTTTTTTGACTGGGTAATTTTTTTTTTTTTTTAGTGGTGAGTTTCTTGAGTTCTCTGTATATTCTAGATATTAGTCTTAATATTAACTCTGACAATGAAAGTAAACGAAGTTAGAAAAAAAATCTATAAAGGGAATTAACATTAAGAAAAACTATAGCCTTCTCTCTTCCCTTTCTGTTGAATAAAGAGTCTCCTACTACAAATTTTGCACAAAATTACTACTAATAATGAATAAAGAATACTTTTCTTCACACTGTTTCTTGAATTTGGATTTAATACAGGATCAGAATTTTGGTATACTTTACATTAAAAAATGCTAGTGAAGATATTAAGCAACTGGGCAAAGGTAATTTAAATATTAGGTACTATTCTCATGTTTTAGTATAAAAATGGACAATACTTCTAAAGTTTCATCCTGTTTTCTTCATATTTTAGAAGTTTTTGAAATGACATTATGATTTCATTTTGGAACTCCACATATATTTTCCTGTTTATACAGTTATCAAGATCTCCTATAGCTTCAATTATTTTGCATAAATATTTATACATTCTTTCAACAAGATTTAAGTAAAATTTTTATTAGAAAAAAATTAGCACTCTCCTCTTATTGAAAACAAACATTGACATGTTTACAAGTGCAGTGTTGATTTGTTGCTCTAGGATAGGATTTTGAAGATGAGCCAATTGTCTTTTGAATTTTAGAAAATATATTGACTCATACTCATGGATATACTCTTCCTGAAAAATGGTGATGTTCTTCTCTTAGATATGCTCATAGTGGAGTATGGAGAGGTCATAAGTAATTTGAAAGCACTGTCCTAAAGATAATAGGTATTATAGTTTCTGGTTAATTTAATTAATCTTTGGAAAGAAAATCTTAAAATGTAAAATTCATGAGATTTATTGTAATCAAAGATTATTTTAAGAGAAATAGCATAGTATGGAAATCAGCAGTAATTGTGAAATTTTTCTACTGGGTGTGAAGATACTGAACGTTCCACCTTCAAGCTTCTTTCAACAAATAGCTCATGAAGTGGGTGATTTTTCTTCTGAACCATCACCCATAAAATAACTGAACTTTCAAGGAGACTGCGTGTCTACCCCATGTCGGGCACAGGATTTGAAGGCTCAAGCAATGAGAAACATCTAATAAACTACTTACTAAAAATGTACTCCAATTTTATTTTTTTCTTCTTCTTTTTATAAACTCTAGGATAACTCAAGAAACCAAACTTAATAAAATCCCCAGAAAAGTAAAAGTCAAATAAATATTATAAATGAAACATAAAATAAATGAAATATTATAAATGAAACATATGAATTAAGGTAGAAAAAACTTCACAAAAAGGTAATAAAAATGTGTGCAATTCATTTTCACTTAGTCATTTTTATATATGTTCCTTTTATTAAGCTATTTTACATTATGAAGTACCTGAGAAATTTCCTTTCCCGAACTTGACTTTTACAAGACACACAAAGGAAAATACGTCTTTTACCTTAGTAACTACTATTTAAATTTTCAAAATTGCACATTTCTTGATATTTTATATGCACTTTTGGCCTAACTACACCTCATAGTTTTTAGTTTATTAGAATATTTGGTAAAAACTTTTAATTGTCAAAGAACCTAAGAGATTCCTATAACTGTGATAAACTTCATGAGTGGATGGAATTTTGTTTTAACTTTATGTCTACTTTTGATATTTAGTGGACAAGTCTGTTTCATGTAAATGGCTATTCAAAATTGCTGTGCAGGTAATGAGTCATATAATTATAAATCAAAGAATTTCAGAAAGAGATATTCAAGGTACTATAATTCAGTGATTCTTAAAATGTTTTGCCTAAGAAGTTTTTTTTGAGAATCTGATTAAAATCTGTTCTCTCTCCTAGAAAAATGCACATGCCTACAGAGTTTTGCATTCAGTTCTAATACATTTGAAGCAGACCTTTGAAGTCTATTCCTAGGCCTGGTGTGGAATTCGGGGTATTGTTCAAGTTGCTCATTTTATAGACAAAGGAACCTCTGTCCTTGCGGGTTAAATGCCTTTCCAAGGTTAAATAGCTAGTTACAGCTAAAAGTCGGACAAAACACAGGTTTTCTGAAACTAGCACTTTTTCTATTACACCCAATATTATAATGATAACCAACCAGAAAGGGTCACAATAACAAGCCCATTTTCAAACAACGTAAGATGGTATTGCACATAATAATCTGTACCTAATTTCATCGTTGCATGCTTCATCAGAAGAGATTGTTGTGTGAGATCCTGTTTCCCTGGTGAGCTTGGACAGCCCCTGACACAGAGCAGGTGCTGTATAAATGTCCCTTACATTTTAAATGAATGGACTTGCTCTGCCGGGACAGTGGGGAAACTGGCATGAGTGTACCAGATACTAGATCCCGGGAAAACTGGTTGCTTCAAGATGAAATTATAGTACAAAGTATTAAATAACTGTATAGACACTAGCTGATTGTTAAGAAATGAGAGTGAAAGGCAGTTGCCAGATGCTGGGGAGAGAAGGAGGAAGGGAGAATGGGACCCAGCTTGATCAGTGGGTGCTGAGCTATGGTTAGGAAGGAGTGGCCAGGTGTGGTGTTGCACGCTTGCAATCCCAGTACTTGGGAGGCTGAGACCGGAGGATCTGGGTTCGAGGCCAGCCTCAGCTACTTAGTGAGGCCCTCTGCGACTTAGTGAGAGCCTGTTTCAAAATAAAGAATAAAAAATAGGGCTGGGGGTATAGCCCGGAGGTAGAATGCCCCTGGGTTCAATCCCCAGTACTACAGAAAAAAAAGAGGAAGGAGTAAGGAGTTCTGGTGTGCTATTTATTGCATAGTAGAGTAACTGTAGATAACAATAATGTACTATACATTTTTAAAATATGGAAGAAGCTGGGTACAGTGATGTTGCACACCTGTAATCCCAGTATTTTGGAGGCTGAGACTGGACGATCGCAGGTTCAAGACCAGCCTCAGCAATTTAGCAAGACTCTCAGCAACCTAGTGAGATCCCATTTTAAGACAAAAAAATAAAAGAAGGGCTTTGGGTTGGTAAAGATTGGAAGTAGAATGCCTCTGGTTTTAATTCCCAGTACCACAAACACATACACACACACACACACACACACACACAGACAGACATACACACACACACACAGACACACACACACACACACACACACACACAGCTGGAGGAAAAGATTTTCATAGTTCTTACCATAAAGAAATGATAAATGTTTGAGGTGACAGATGTGTTTAACTTGATTTGCACATTACACAATGTATAAATTCATTGAAATATCAAATAGTACCCCATTGATATGTACAGTTTTTAATTTTTTTGTATCATTTAAAAATAAATTTAAATTAAAAATTAAAAATAAGAAATCTCGGCCCTCCATCAGCTTAGTTTTCCTTTGATATATAAATTGGAAAAATTGTTGGTGCTATAGATGATCCTAATCCAGTTTTGTGGCACACAATCTCTGAGAAACACCATCATCTAAACAATTATATCAAAGTAGGGGTTGAGTCGTAGAGAGGGAGGTTTACTGTGGTAGGTGATTTTGGTTAAAAAATCCATTGTTACAGTGTAGAAGCAAGCTGGGCATGAGAGCCCAAGTCTGTAATCGAAACATTTAGGAAGCTGTGACAGGGGGATCACAGGTACAAGAACAGTCTCAGTAACTTAAACAGGCCCTCAGCAACTTAGTGAAACCTTGTGGCAGAATTAAAAAAAAATAGGGCTAGAGTGTGGCTCAGAGGTAGAACACCCTTGGACTCAATCCCCAGTACCACCCCAAAAGTAAGTGAGTAAGTAAGTAAGTAGTTGAAGCAACATCCTCACTGCAAATTTCACTCGTTTGTCATTTGCTCAGATCTCTGACTTGGACCAATAAACATAAGTAATCTCTCTCTCTCTCTCTCTCTCTCTCTTTCTCTCTCTCTGTGCCATCGTATTTGAAATTATTCTGTTACTCACTGTCCAAACACACAGCAAGTGATTTCAAATGCATCTATGAACACACTCACCTCATCGTGATTCTTTTCTTTCTTCACATCTTTGCTTTTTTCTATTCTATTTCCCAGGTGTGACTCCCTCTTCCTCCCTATCTCCTTTTTCATTTTCCCGTCCCATTTCTTTCTGATCTCCTTGTCCTTTTACAGACTCCCTGTTCTCTCCTTCATAGATTCCCCTTCATTCTTTGGCTACACTAAAGAAATGGCCCAGGGGATCTTCCATGAAATTATACAAGATTAGCATTCTGATGCTAAAGTTCCAATTTCTAAAACTAAAAGTTTACGCTAAGTTCACTTCCTTCGGAAGATACTGAATAAGTGAGCTAGTGCTACCAGTGACCCCAGGAAGCACCAGCATGAGAGGAGCTGAGACACAGGAGAGAAGGAAGAAAGAAAGGCGCATCTCCTTAAACAAGGTCCTGCTGTGTGCCCCTGAGGATGCTCATGGGGACACAGCCAGTGCCTCCCAGTGGAGAGCATTGGGGGCCAGTGCATTCCATGCCTCAGTGTTACCCCAACCAAGGGACAAGGCAGTATCCACAAAGCTACCAGCCACTGGTGCAGGGTTGCTCCCCGGTGGCAGGAGCTCCAGGAACTTCCATTTGCTGCCCTGCTGAGCCAGATCCCTTGGCCAGAAAAGTCATGGGAGAGTTTCTGGCACTTTCAGCTAGAATGTTCTGGGGTGTCATGTGCTAAGAGACAAGGGTGAGCTGCTAAAGGCACCTGACAAATGATTTCTTTGCTATGTTTTTATACTTTAATATTTGAGTGACTTTTATTCTGTTGCAAAGTGGACCTTTAATATCTTATTTCTATATTTACTGCTTCATGGGAAGAAATCCCTTGTCCTTCTGGTGGGCTCTAGTATGCACACTGGTGAGTTCAGTGATCCACCCAGTCCAGTGGGCCGTAAGCCTTCTTAAGGCATAAGTGGCAAGACTCGGGAGTGGAGTTCCTAGTCTTATTTTGTGGATGAGAAGCAAGGTAAAAATTCCATGGCAGTTGCAATTGTATGAACCTAGTTTTCCAGGCTAACTTCACTTAATGAATATGCAGTCCTATGCAATCTACTTAATTTTTTTTCAGTCTAGTGTCCTCATTTTTTATACTATTATTGGTGCAATATTATTATACGTCTTAGTGAGATTCAAAGTGATACAAACATACATGCACACATCACTTTGTGTATTTCTCTCTGTATAGCTGCCCTTGCTCCCCTTCCTTCCTCCCCTTTCCTTCCTCCCCATACATCTTAGTGAGATTGGTAGTGAAACTTTGTAGGGATGTAACCTTATTTGAACTGTACCCTTCCTCAATCCTCATTTTTCTTCTCCCCACTTTCCTCAATCCCCTTCCATTATTTTACTGTATTCTCTTCTCATCTGACTGAAGTCCCTTATACATATATATATATATGTATATATATACATATATATATACATATATATATAATTTATTTATTTATTTTATTGGTGCACTGTAATCATACATCTCGATGGGTTTCAGGATGGTCTAAGTATACATGCACACATTGGTCAGTTAGCCCTCCCCCAATTCCCATCCCCATTCCCTCCCCTTTCCCTCCTTCTCATGCTCAGCATAGTAGTTGACTTTGATATATTTGTGTATGTACATCCTGAGCATTAGGG